>ML682081.1:1172996-1202435 GCA_007922195.1 Podocnemis expansa | reverse complement strand
CTAGGACTCAGGACTCCTGGGTTCTTTTCCCAACAATAGGGGAGTCACATCTGGAGCTGGGAGTCTAGACTCTTGGGGATTTTTTTCCCTGCCCTAGGAGGGGAATGAGGTCTAATGGGCAGAGTGGGGGGGGGGCTTGGAGTCAGGACTCCTGGGTTCTTTTCCCGGCACCAGGAAGGGAGTGAGGTCTGGTGGTTAGAGCGAGGGTGGACTCGGAGTCAGGACTCCTGGGTTCTGCTCCCACCCTCGGGAGGGGAGTGAGGTCTGGTGGGGTGGGGGCAGCTGGACACTCTTGGCTTGCATTCCCAGCTCTAGTCAAGGCGTGTGGTCTTGTGGTTAGCTTTCTGGCAGATTGGGAGGGACTCCTCAGTTCTAGTCTGGTTCTGCCTGTGACAGATCAGTAGACAGAGTCTGAGCTGGGTGAGTGCCAGCTATACCTTCCTCCTGAGTTTTGGAGAAGAACTGTCACCATCCTGGAATAGGAAGTGGCAAGAAAGAAGTAGTAGCCCCGGCTTCCGCTCCAAGGCTCTTTCTACCAGGCTGCCTGGGTTCTCCCAAACATCACTGCAAAGAGGAAACTCGGTGGACTGACAAGATATATTTTCATTCTCAGTCCTGGTATGGCATATCCCCCCCAACCTATCAGATGTAGTAATTCATGTGGCTGAGAACTCACTGTTCTGTAGGACTCTGTCTCTGATTGAAACCAGTTTCTCTGATCATTTTTTTTTTTAAATTTACCAGTGGAACTTTTAACCAGTTGTTATTTTTCCTTCCTGCCTTTCCTTTCCTCCCAGGAAATGATCAATAGCAATTTACTACCCACATATGATTACGTGATCCCAGCCTCAATGCCTTAGAGACAGATCCTGAACCTGGTTCTGCAGCACAGTAACGGGGTGAAGGGTGAGGGATGCAACACAGGAAGTTCTGCAACAAATAAATGTGTTACTCTTTAAAAATGTCACAGACCTCCTTGTTTGCAACACAGGAACTGTTTCTGGTCTGCTCACCCCCCCCCCCCCAACACACAGAGTGAGTCAAATATTGCTGCAACTAGTGACCTCATCTTTTAAAATAAAGACACCAAGGCCATCAGGGATTTGCAGCAAGAGAGCCATTCTGATGCAGAACTCTAAAGAACTGTTTCGTGTTATTTAACCTCTCTGTGCTCAGAGGATTACAAGCTTGCTTTGTATGGGGCGTTGTCTTTCATTATTTGGAGTGGTTATTTTGGAAGGGCATGATGAATCTGACATTCGTAACACCAAGATTGCCACTGATAGCTAGAATTAAGCCCCGTGCTGTCAGATGTAAGGTAAACTTCTCTCACGATACTGCACAGATGAGCACTGATTTTAATACTGCCGTTCCAATCTCATAGGAATCTACACACAGCTCCACCAGAGCTCTTTGGTCCCAGCACTTAATTCACATTGCCATAGCAGCCTAGCTTGCTGCTCTGTCAGTGCTCCTCAATCCCAGTTGTTCACATTTAGTGCTATTGCAGCCCAGGTCCTCACACAGCACTGCTGACACACTCGTAGCCTGCATAGGGAAGAGCGGATTTCTGACCAGCGAGTGCCTTGCCTGTAAATTGTTCTTTGGTTTAATCTGTGATGAGTTGGCAGTTACTGTGGAACGTGAGTCCCACATAGCCACCTAATCTGCCTACATTTTTATCTAGTGCCCATCCTCATGATATCTGAGGTCGGAGCTTATGGCATAGGAGACTTTGGGGGTCAGATCTTTAACTGGTGTACATCAGCTAAAATCATGCAATGGAGTGATTACCCTGGGACACTGATTTACATTGCCCCATTGGCTCTTTGCTGATCTCCAAACTTCCACTGCCCTGTCCTTGGTCAACTCTTGTTTTCTTCAGCGCTCTCCAATGTTTCCTCTAATTTTTTGTTGGCTGTGTGCACGAAAAATTTCTTCTGTGCAAATTTTTGGAACTGGTGTGCAAATTTGTGCGCACTCCAGCACGTGTGGTCAAACTTCTGAGCACCACGAAGCAAGTGTGTATGATGCAACTAATAGATTAACTTCATTTTGATGTGGTGATGGAAATGATATTATAAATTACAAAACCTTATTTGACACGTTACTTGAAACAGCCTTCTTAAAGCAGCATAAAAATATTGGCACTGTTGAATTTTTTTTTTGTGTGCGCTTTATTTTGTTGTGTGCGTGGGTTTCACAACCTGTGTGCGTGCACACACGTGCACATCTTAGAGGGAATATAGGTGTTCTCCCAGATGAATGTGAAGCGAGTTGCCCCCCTCTTCTTTTTTTAATAGCACCGAATAAAAACTTGCATCCCAAGAATACCCCTGAGCTGTAAGGAAGTTCACCCCTGGATTCAGATCTGGTTTGGCAGTTTGGGCCCACCCCACCATTTTAGGAAAGTGCTACTCATGCATGGCATGAAAAATGAAGAGAGCATGATTTAAATTTTGCTCCAGCTTTAAAAAGATCCAAATAGAATTGATATGTGCTTCATTAATCTGGGAACAGTAGAAGACTGGGTGTAGCCTGTCATTTTGAAAATCAGCAGCATGATGCGTGCAAACAGTTTATCAACAGGGCAGTCAGTGTAAACAGTATAAACCTCTATTGCCTGAGAAAGCACCCACATTGTGTTGCTCTGTAAATGACATGGCCAAGAGTTGGAAAGCCTGTCCCCGCCAAGGCAGGTGTGTGTGACCTAGGAGCTAGCTCTGCAGGTTTTGTGTGTAAGTTTCCTTTCCACACCATGCTTGAATGACCAAGTGAGGAAGAGGACTCAGCAGCGGATCCCAGAGGTTGCAAAGACAGTGGCATTTAAAATCCTGCCTTCATTTACTGTGAGGAAAATACAGCATTGCTGGTGCCACTGAGAGGGGAATCTGCCCCCATTTCTTAGAGACAGGTCAGGATCAAACCCCTCCATCCAGATCCCACTGAACATTGGGAATGCCATACATTGGAATCAAACTTCATGGGTGAACCTCATGTGCCCACTGAAATCAAAGGGAGTTTTGCTTTCGAATACAATGGAATCAGAGTTCCAGCTATGGGACTTATTTGCTGACCATTAGTATAATAATCTCACAGTCTTTAATGTTTAATCTCAAATCACCCTTCAGAGGCGGGAAGTATTATTCCTATTTTATAGATGGGAGAAAGGAAACACAGAGAAACTCCGGCTGGAGCCTCAGCAGTGTTTAGACTCTTAAATTTCTACTAAAATCAACAGAAGCTAATAGCCTCAGACCCTTCAGTGGTGGAGTAGGGGAGTGAATCTTCCTGTAGGTGTCCTTGACAAGTGATTGACTGCTTCCTCTCTTTTCAGCCAGCCTGTTCAAAACTCCAGTTCAAAACTTTGGGAGAGAGAGGAACCAGGTGTCTCTCCAAATATCAACCCCACCTCTGTGTAAGATGAAGCTGAGTTCTAGTTTATACTCCTTTCCTTAGGGACTGATTCAGCTTCCTTTGCAGCCATGTTACAAAATGAATCAGTTTCATGGAACAGTAAAAAGAAAATATCAAACCCTCTGGATTGCTTTCAGCTAAAAGGAAATCACACCAGCTTTTCTAACCTTTGGTAGCTCAGCACCAAGGCCCTTTGAAAATCTTTCACCGCCCCGCCCCACGACATACAGGTGCCGGAGCTGGATCCTCCACAGGTGTAAGTCAGCAGAGCTCCATTGACTTTGATTTACAGTAGCTGAAGACCTGACCTTGGGTTATTAATAATCATTCGGTAACATTGTGCCATTTTTTCAGAGAGCACTGTAGCGTCCACTGACTTCCCCAGGTGCTGGGGTCCTCCTTCAGCACCCTAGCCAGTGCACTTGAAATCATAATGAATAGCAGTGCAAGATCAGCCAAATTAATCCTTCCTCGAAACCCCTCCAGCCTACTGTACAGCCAGGGAAAGTGAGGCACAGACAGGCCAAAAGTCATCCCCAAGGCCACATAATCAATCCATTCTAGAGCTGGGTCTGGAACCCAGGAGTCCTGACTCATGCTTTGGCAACAAGATCATCTTATTTTGTTTTGTTCAGAAGAGTGTGGCCTTTTTGACTCCCTTTGTTCCCCCTTTAGCTGTGTCTTTTGTACAGGTTTTGACAATCTATGTGCTTTAAGCCCTCTCCACCAACCACAAAAACAACATTCACAGAAGTGTGACCTTGTTTATTAACTGCCCAGCCAGCTGCATTCTCAGGAAGTGGAGGCATGAAGGAAAAGCCCCCTGAGACGAGAAAACAGAAATAGATAAAATCCAAAAAGACTGCAATGACGTATGGCGCTAACCCAGGCAGCAGGATGAAAGGATGGGAAATCATGAGTTTCCAATTACTGGGCACCAGGTACAAAAGGCAGCAAAATGCCTCTGAAAGGAAACAATTATCTGGCTGGCCATACTGGATCTCAGAAGATTAAGCCCATGCATTTTACAGCAGCTACACACTTTTTTATCAGTTCTAAATTGTGACTCCTTGTGCAGGAGCTTCATGGTCCAGGTGTCCCTAGTACAAAAGAAACCCCACCATGATTAGCACTAGCCGGCAGTCTCAGCAGATAAGGCAAGGGCTGAATGGGCCATGAAGCCTGAATTGTCTCTAGAGAGGTTGCTCCAGGGCAGGGTCAATTCACGTGATTAGGAAGCATACCCTGTTCTGTAGAAAAACATTGGACTTCAGGACTATGTTCACCAGCTCTGTATGTAAGTGAGAGCCCCCATCTCATTTCCCACGCAGAGGGATAGGTTGGGATGTGACTGCCCAGCTCTGGTGTATTCAGATTTGACTCACATGCTGCGCTGGGTGTGATGAATACAGTTAAGTGTCGCCCAAGCGAGCTTCCAGTGCTTTCCCTTGTGCCAAAGCATCCGGGTAGAGTGGAGCCGGAAAGTCCCTCACTTCCCGTGTTCTGTGAAGCCAGCGGTTCCTGTGGCCACAGCTGTTGACCCGACAGAGTGGCCACCTGTCGTGTAGATACTGAGGACACGTCTAACATTTTTGTGCCTCATTCTGGATACAGCCAGAGAGCTCAGTTAGATTTGTAAATGAACTGGAAACAAAATGTTATCACAGGAGAACTCATGGGCCTGATCGAGGGGAGGGAGGACTGATATTAAAGAGCCTGGAAAGAACACCAGTGCCGTTCAGTCCCTCTTTTCTCCCACGAAGCCCCTGAGGACCAGTGCTACATCAAGCCTTCAGTGATGTCCTGGGTCGGATAGGACTAAGGTTGTAGATAAGGAGAGCATCCAGAACTGCAAAAATAGGGCTTAAGAACCCACAAGCTTTGGAAGGAATACAAAATCTGCTATAAGCCCACTAATGGGGATGAAAATTCCCCTGGGTGCAGCTTATACCACAGCTATCGCCTGAGTTTCATGCATCTTCCTCTGAAGCAGCTGGTGCTGGCCACTGGCAAAGACCGGAGGCTGGAGTGCTAGGACTGCTCTAGTACAGCAATTTCCATGAGAGCCTTTCTTGCTCTCCTTCTCTGGTCTCCTCCTCGTAAGAGTGAGCTACACAACCTGTCCCACCGTTTGCAGCATGAGCCAAATGGGTAGCTTGCAGCCAGTGAGCCATAGCATGCGCACAGTTATCACTAAGTCATCCTCTCACGCAGCCAGGGACCCATCCACACGTCAAGCCAGAGCTGGCTTGTTAGGTAGCAGGTTAGCATGTCAGCACACCATCAGCAGGTTCCTTGATGGGCTTGTGTTTCTAGTGCAGGTTTGAAACACAGTATTTGAGTGATTCGGGAGCCTCTGCTCTCTGTATTAAAACATAACAGAGCTGGAGTAATAGCACAACGGAAACTATATGAAAAGCTGCCCTCATATGAGGTGGATGGGGTGTTGACTCTCATGTCCTGTTACCCCAGGCCTCAGCCAGCTTGTAGGTACATCCCTTACTGCTGAAGAGCATTTATTCCCCTCCTTTAGCCACCTCTTAATGTGGTCATTTTCCTTCCTGGACCTAGCTTCCTCTGGAGCCCATCATCAGTGCTATTAAATCAGGCGTAGGGGTCTAGTGAATGACGCAGTGCACTCCCTTCCTCATCATGCTGAGCTCATTATCTCTGTAGCCCCGGCTGTCCCGTGAAGGCAGGAGACTGGAAACGGAAGCCACACCTCTTGCACAGCAGCTTGGTGCAGGTGGGGCATCTGCCTGGCTGTGTCATTGAAAACATTTCCCTGGGACAGTATTTCTGATGACCCCCCCAGCAGGATTTCTGCTCTGTATGATGCACGTTTGGTAACACCCTGCTAGCTCACTTCTTCGCACTGACAGCACAGCAGGAGACAGCCCACAGGGCATGAGAGCATGGCTACTTGGGGAGATTATAGGTAGAGTGTGAGTGAACAGCAGGGACGATGGCCCAGGTACCAGCTACAAACATTTCAGATGGCTGGTTATATCACTGAACTGCAGGACTGGAATAGCAGGGAGGAGTGCCAATCGGAATAGAGATGCTGTAGTAAGAAGACGTGGGGAACTGTGATGTGGTGTTTACCCCTTGCATGCTGTGAAAGGTTAACATGCACCTAAGGAACCCATCTTGCTGATCTGCCTGCTCACACCTGGAGGGCAGAGCAGGGTGGCTGTGTACCAGATAAACGGTGAATAGTTAATGTGGTATGAATTTTTTAAAAAGGTGCGAGAAGTGATTCTGGCAATTACAAGCTAAGTCTAATTGCAGTATCAGGTAAATTAGTTGGAGCTATCATAAAAAAACCCAGAATGATCAGACACATAGATGAACATGATTTGTTGGGGATGGGTCAACATGGTTTTTGTAAAGGGAAATCATGCCTCATTGGTCTGTTAGAATTCTTTGAAGGTGCCAACAAACATGGACAAGCGTGAGCCGGTGGGCGTAGCGTATTTGGACTTTGAGAAAGCCTTTGACTGGGCTCCTAAGCAAAGTAAGGAGTCATAGGATAAGAGGTGTGATAGGCTGTGCTTCTCTCATGTACCATGAGAGGCCAATTAGGGTACCTGGCTGCACCTGAACAGCCAGGCTTAATGAACAAGAAGCCCAGCTGGACTAGATTATAAAGCCAGGAAGTTTACAGGGGATAGCTGCTATATGGAGTGACTCTGTAGACTTAAGGAAGGGAAAAAGCTAAGCCCCAGTGTTTTAACTCTGGAAAAAAGCAGAGACAACCTGTGCTTGGTAATGGAGTGGAGAAGTGCAGCCCAAGGGCAGCTGGTTTCAGCAGAGTTACTGGTTGTGCTCTATCTGTGTGAACATGCTCAGTACAAACCAAGCAGCATATGAGGTGGGGCATGGGGCCCTGCATGGTCCCCCCACTCCCCATGCACTACTTGTAGAAGAGGGCACAAGAGCAGTGGAGTTGAAGGAAAAGGAAGCCTGAGAGGGATAGATAGGAAGAAGCCCAGGGCAACAGTAGCAAAGAGTAGGACCAGTACATTACTATGGCTGGAGTAGGCTGAAAGAGAGTTGGGGAAACTGAGGCAAAAGTTGCTGTTGCACCAGAGTCATCCAGGACAGGGTATGCTGTAGTGGTGGCTTTTCCAAACTCTGGAACAGGAGGAGTGCCAAAGATCAGAAGAAATGTGGGTGGACTGCTTTTATAAGCTACCTAAGGGTGCTGTACACCAGGACTGAGGAGCCCTGGCTAAACTGCAAAGAAATGTTCCCACAATATTTGCATGAAAAGACAGTTTTACAGCCCCTAGAATCGTATCAGGGGAGGGGAAAAAAAAGGCAAGAAAAGACAAACTGGGAGCCAAAATGCAAGAAGGCTTGAGGAAATGCCCTGTAAAGTCTCTGCTCTCACTTGCTCCTTTCACTCAGTGCATGACGGTTATGAACAATCCACGATTCCTCCAGGACTCACAATAAACCTGTTCCTTTTAGACAGAAGGTGTGACAGCTTTCTTGAACAAAATGCAGAGCTTTGACCTTTCCTTGGCTGTGCTGCAGTTAGCTCCTCGTGTCATGGTGTGGCCTTCGCCTTGCTTGGCTGCTGTCTGTCTGCTGGATGGCTTGTAAAGCGAGACAGCTGTGGACTTGTTCATGTTCACGTCTGTAACTTGTCAGAGGACTGAAAGCTTCATGGACTTGGGTGGGAGATAGAGGGAAGGACAGAGCAAGACTGAAAAGAAGAAGCAGGGGGAAATGTCTCCACATAAATAAGAGGATTGTAGATGTCATGAAACTGGATCCAAGCTACCAAGTTCCACTCCAGATCAGAAGTTTCCCTGAATTCATGTGTGTTTGGATCCAGGAGATCTGGCCTAGGCCAATTTCTTTACCCTCCTGAGAGAAATGCACTTTAGTAAGCCTCATTTAAAGACATGGCCTAGCTTTAAAGACAGAGGGAAGGGAAGTTTGTGTGGTGGCAGGAGACTACAAAATGTAAAGTACATTTTTGCCAGGCTTGCTCCCAGTAGGACCCTTCTCTCTAATTGCTACAGGTGGCAGGGGCACATTCCTCTCTTCAGGCTGCAGCATTCGCGTGTACAACAATGTGACCCATGTTAGGATTATGCAAACCTGCAGCTCTCACATTGTCAGTGCGCAGGCAAGGAGCTGGAACCCGCGGAGCGCAAAGCCTCGCTGGTGCTTGTCATAGGAAGCTGCACGGTGGCTGTGGTAAGAAAGAGTTTGCAGTAACAGGGCCACCTCTGTAGAAAAGCCAGCAGTCTTGTGACCAGACCTCTGCTGAGTTAACTACATGATAATACGTGGATTGAAATGACATGGTGGATGGACAATTGGAGCAAGTTCCTGCCCAACCTCATACCTTTCAGTGTGTCCTGACACAGACACACCTAACACAGGGCACACCCAATGACTTAATCTGGCCAAATACATTATTTTAAACAAATCATAGACCCTGCTTATGCCAGCTTTACTGCATTATATTGTTTAGTAGCACATGGCACTCACTGCTGATGTGTGCTAGTGGGCAAGGAGAATGGGCCACTTTTTCGCACAGCACTAGTACTTTACCTCTAGCTCTGCTCTCTGCTCCATTTTCACTCCACTGCATAACCTTAGGTGAGTCATTTGGGCCCTGATTCTGCAAAACATTTGAGCACCTGCTTCAAGTAGAGGTGAAATCCTATGGGCATCAGCAGGAATGGGGATATTCAAGTGCCCAAGCGCTTTGTTGAGCTGGAGTCTTAATCTCTGCACCTAAATTGTCCCAGTTTCACCCCTGGGAAATAACATGACCTTGAAAGGAGTGTTATGAGATGTAACTAGCTCTGTGTAACTCATCCAGCAATATTAAGCTGAAAGATACCCCCTCTCCCCAGACTGGGTACTATGTTATTCTTGTCACACTTCTAAAGACTGACACATTTATTTATCACATGAACTTTCATGGGAGAAAATCCTATGCCGTCAGATGTTTGAAGATGGGGGAAGTTAGACGGCTCCCTTTTGGAACTATATTATTCTTATCTCCATACACATATGTATACCCCTCGGCCTAAATAATGTTTACCATATTCATTGCATTTATATCCTAAAGAATCATAGGCAAGCCCTAGTGCTGGTACTCCCCATCTTATGGCTGCACAGTTCCCAAACCATCATTAAAGAGAGACAGGAGATTAAAGGGGTACACCAGGACACTGTAAAGTTGCACTCCAGATACAACACAGTCAGCTTGAAGAATTTTTTTGTGAATTCATAAGCACCTAATTCTTGAATAGAGACTGTTTATTTTCCGCATTACGACAGGTAATTTTGCATTCCTACCTGCCCCCTTTATGCTGTCCTTCACTGTTTGACTCTAAAAGAACTGCACTGATTTGCCATTACAGTCTGACTTGATCCTACAATTTACACTTCCCTGCATTTATTTCCTCCCTTTCTATAAAGTCCCCATCTTCAAGCATCTGATGAAGTCAGATTTTCTCCCATGAAAGCTCATGCAATAAATGCCATCAGACTCCTTGTTTGTTTTGCTGAACTAGACTAACATGGCTGCCCCTTTGGAACTAATGCTTAAGGGTAAGAGCTATCATAGGCAGGACTCTGCAGATCTTTCCTGATGTTTTGCCATCAAATGGGATGATGCTGACCTCTCTTGGCAGAGGTGTGCTTGTGAGACTCAAGAGGACTTGATTCAGTGCCACTTGAGATCAGTGCAAATCTCTCCAGCGACTTTAGCAGACACGGGATTGGATTGAGCAAACTGCTTGAGGGATATGGCCCAGATACGATTGCACTGCTCAAGGCTACAGATGATTTGGACTTGTGCTGGTGGGAGAAGGGGAAGAGATCAAGATGGAGCCAGGAAGGGGAACTAATGAAGGCCCTGATCCCAGAGACTGAGGTCTGCCCACCTGCTGCTCACTGCAGGACTGTAGCCTGTTTAGTGCTAACAAAAATGCTTTGAAGATGAAATGGGCTCTATTGAGCACAAAGTCTTATTAGAACTCTGACTGGGAGCCGTCTTTCATTTACATTAACCTGATTAACATTCCACAAAAAACACAATTATCTGGCTTTGCTTCATGACCACTGCAGACTGGCCCAAATCCTGGGGAAGGCTGAAGGTGCACTACCATTTCGGAAAGGGAATAGCAGGTGAGGGGGTCCACATACTGCAGTGTGGGCAGGAAAGAAACAACAGGTTATTTCGCAGACTCCCAGCCACTAAAGACTTAATGAAACATGAACATTTTCTCCATTCCTTTCAAAACAAATCAAAGGGCACACATTGGATATGGTCCCATTCAGAGCACCTGGTTGCCCATGGCTCAGCGTGGAATGCTGTGAGAGTGGTGATTATGTTTTCTACACCTCCTAGTCTTCCCCTCTGGAACATAACTCTTGTACGGTTAAATATCTCTGCAACTTGGCATGCTTGAATCAGTAAGGGAGGTGGTCTGTCTCCATGTCTGCGGCCTTGTCTGTGTGCAATTGCAGATACTGATGCAGCTGCACTGGTGCACACCCCTAATGTAGATAGACAAAACTGCAACAAGCCACAGTTTGCTTTGTGAAGCTCTCACCCTGTGTGAAACCATGGCTACCTGGACTGGTCAGTTGTGCTCAGAATTTAGTATGTTAACCTGTAGGTGGTTCCACTCATTAAAAAATACAACACCTCTGACTATAAGCTCATTATTTGGATTAGACATGCAAGTGTGCCCTCTCTTTGTTGATCTTTAGGGCTGACGGGTGAGTGTGGACTGGAATTGCTGGTGTAACGTTCACAACAAAGAACTCATCACTGCCGTGACATGTGGCTGGTTCAAGTACTAACAAGGCAAGTCTATTTTAGACACAGCCTGATACTTCAAGGGATGGGAATTTCAGAGGAAAAGCTATGTATTTGCAGCTTCTTAAAGCCATGCAGGTAGGAACATAAGAACAGTCATTCTGCATCAGACCAGTGGTCTAGTTAGCCTCATATCCTGTTTCTGACAGTGGCAAATGCCAGGCATTTCAGAGGGAATGAACAGAACAGGCAGTTCATTCCCAGTCCCCCATTCCCAGCTTCTGCTAAACAGTCAGCTTATGAAAGCTAAATGTGGGGTGGTGAATCCACCCACTTGAGAACAGGCAATCCCAGCATGACAGCTTTTCTTCTCAAAGCCAGACAAGTGGTAGCACAGAGGAGGGAAGCAATTGATTAAAGGTTTCTCGATAGCTAGTTTGGCATGGGGGGTGGGGATGAGGGAGTGTGAAGTTCGGTGGGAACTTGCTGTCCCTGAAGTAGCAAACACAACTGGCTATTTAGATAGCCCCCTAAAAAGCTTTATGGAAGGAAAAGGATAGTGTTAATTGACACAGGCTTGGTACAGAAAGTAGCGCACCAGGGAGGTGAGGGAAGATGAGGTTGGTTGGAAAAATGTCCTCCCCCCCCCCCCCATTTTGGCAAAGTTTTGTTCTGATGGAAATTTTTTTGACTAGCTTCTGTGAAAACCCAGGTGTGGAAATGATTAATGGAAGAGAACAGATGAACCTCATCCCTGCAATTATACATTCATATTACTATATTAAATAAAGACCAGGGCAGAATCTGTATTCCCATTTTTATTAACTTCAAATCAAGAGCAGACTTTCATTTTATCAGTTATTTAATTTAGTGTTAGTTCATCAGTTGCAAACCCAACCCACCACCACCTTGTGTATGTAAATACACATTGCTAAGATGGAAGGTGCAAGAATTAGTTTAATTATTTTGTGGTTTCCAAGATGTCATTTCATTGTATCGTACCTTATTCAATACCTCCTTCACCAAGGCTACAAGGAGCACCGTCCACCCACTGTACAACTTGACACAGTCAGTAAAACTGCAGCAGAAAGAGGTTTTCCAGCATTGCATAGCCTGTGTTAGTAACACGTGAAGTGGCTTGCACCCTATTTTGACTTGGTATAGACCCAAATAAGATTCCTCTTGTTGGTAACTGGTTGGTTGTTGTTGGGTTTCTTGTTTTGTTAGTTTGATTGATTAATAATGGTGTGAAATGAAACTTTTTTGAAATAGCCTAAAGAAGGATGCTTAATTCTGATCTACATTAGCACTGTGTGGGAAATCTCCCTCTGGTGCAAATCTTTGGGCAGTAACAATGACGGGTGCACTAATGCAAAGCATGCAGGATTAGATGTCATGGTCGTAAAAATGCCAACGCCCTGTCTACATTAGGGTTGCCTTTAGGGCAAGGATGGGAGATTTCCTGAAAAGTGCTAGTGTAGATCAAGCTTTGGTGTGTTAGGACTGCTGAAAGCACTAGTCTTTCCTGTAGCGGCCACAGGCAGCAAATGTACTAAGGAGACTGAGGAAAGGGACATGCTCCTGTGGTCTTGCACAGTGTATGGCCTCCGAGCAGTGGACAAAGTGTACTTGGTAACGGTGAAAGCAAGGCTGCTGCAGTGCCAGGGCATTACACATCATGCTCTACAGATGGGCGGCTGGAGCGGTAGACATCATTCAGCATTCAATGCTGTCTTCACACTTCACAGCACAAGGTTTTAGGCTTCTGGGGCTTGATCTTGCTTAGTGGCTTTGGCTTCCATTGTTCTTAAGTCAGCATCTTCCAGATCTGCACTTCAGTGTTTTGGAAATACAGTGGCGACCCGTTAACGAACAGGTGTCGGGCGACAAGCCCCCACGACCACGCGCAAACAGGACAGCAGCAGATAAATAAATAAATAGAGTGCAGCATTAGAAAGCTCACTCTACCTGTTCCCCTTTTAGGTAGCGCGCCGGACTCCTTAAGTTGCCAGCCGTTTCTGTGCCCAGGCCAACTTCTGCCTTTAGGCTCCGTGCGTTAAGTTAAGGGCTTTCGGGGACATGACTGGACCGCACGTTAACCAGATCCGCATGCAAACGGGTCACGCGTTAATGGGTCCCCACTGTACATGTAACTATTCATTTGGGATTAAATCTACCCCTGTTCAAACAGCTAGGAAGGGGGTAGACAACAATTTTATCATTTTTTAATGGAACATAAGCCCTCCACATAGGACTTGGGTGGTGCCTAGGCCTGGCACTGCCCTATCCACATGGGTGAATTTCCTGGTACAGTGAAGGAGCAAGGTTACGAAAGAAGATGACTATTTCCAGAAAATAAATCTCTTTTCTGGCCACTTCCACCAAGCTATCTGTGTTGTGCTTGTTCTGTGTCTTCTTAACATTCCCTCCCACTATCTATCAATCAATCAATCAATCAATCAATCAATCAATCAATCAAATCATAGTCAGACTCATAGCATTTTCCCTTAATATTAGCATGAATCTAATGGCTGCAAGTGAAGCTAGAGAAATGAGGTGGGGTGGGAGGAGACCAGCTTTTCCTATTGCTCCAATTCCCTTCTGCCATTTCAAGTTGCCCCTTTATTTTATTTATTTATTTATCTATCTATTTGGGGCAGGCTTTATCTCACTTTAGTGCAACCTCTTTCCTTTTGGTCTCCGTGCAAACTACCATGTACAATTCTCTAGTTCCAGAACATAGTGCAGTGCCAGTGATTAGTTGCTGTCACTGCCATCCTCTGATTCACCTGCATAGAGGCTCCTCTTCACATTTCTTTTGTCTTATAGCTCATGGGAGTTTGCATGAGGCTCCGGGAGCTTGCTGATATCAGAGTTCTGAATCAATTGGTAGAAGAACTCCACTTGTTTCTCATAGCCCTCAGCTGAGATCCTCTCATTGAACCCATGGATTCTGTTAAAATGAGAAGAATATTTTTCATTCCAATATACATGGGCCACCTAGAGGGCAACTGCAAACCCAGCCCAGACTCCAGGCTGCTGATTCCCCAGTTCTCTTCAGAAAAGCTCAAGAATATCAGCACATAAACAGGCAATGGTGAGAGAAATGAACATCCAGAGAACAGTGCACTATAGGCAAGATCTGTTCTTGAGGTCAGTGTATATGGCTTACTGATTCAGGGCACAGTGGTAAGATCATACAATAGCTTAGGTAGAAGGGAAGGAAAGTGCGAGTATAACAGGCCCCTAGATCCCTGCACTGACATACCACAGGCCCTTTGAGCAAGGCCGCAGAGCAGCTACATGGGCACCCTGCCTTGTTTCAGTTCCATGTGTGTGGAAGATAAAATTGATAAGCCAGTCTATGAATAAACTCCTAACCTGGTAACACTTTGTCTTCACATAACCCTTAGTTTTGTAGAGTTAAAGGGGTGCTGTGTATGTGTCCAGCATGTGGGCATGCATAGTAAAGAAGGGCTGGCTCTAGAGCCAGACCTTCCGAAGCCAGAACTGTAACTGTGAGCCAGCCAACTCTGCAGGTTTTGGTGTCTCATTGGAAGGGATGTTTGAACCAGGTCCTGTCTACATTTTAAATAGAAAACAGAGGCTAACTCTTTCCCACGACTGTTCTCACACCGTGTGTACAGCACCCACATCTGCAGAAAATGGGTGGTTTCTGTGAGCCTGAAACATTCATTCTGCCACACAAGGTATACAAGGTTGGGTTTCATTCTCTAGGCCACCATATACTCATTTGCTTTGACTACAGTCTCCATTTTATAGTATTCATGATAGCAGAATATAATACCTCTTTAAATCGTCCTGTTTCAAGATCACTGCGTTAAATCGATAAATGGCATCTGTGAGCTTCGTGAAGTACCGGCTGTCTGTGTTTCCAATACAAATACCTGGAAAACAAACCCACAGATCAGACTGTCTCAGCACATATATAACTAATTATCTGTCTAAGCCTCTTCAATCCGGGAAAACGGCTCAGCTGTTGTATTTCTACAGGATCCCAGAGCACTCTGAAAATTTAAACTTTCTTTGAAAACAAATGATTGTTCTCTTCTCAGCACAGGAAATAAAAAATGGTGGCGCTCTGCAGACAATGAGGGTTTTGAACACCACATGTCATAGAAACACAGAACCATAGAAACTGGAAGGGACCATGAGAGGTCATTGAGCCCAGTCCGCTGCACACAGGGCAGGACCAAGTACTCTCTTAAACCATCCCTGACAGGTGTTTGTCTAACCCGCTCTTAAACACTTCCAATGATGGAGATTCCACAACCTCGCTGGCTTCAATGGGACTTGTGGTGCTCTGCATCTGCAAAGATCACCCTCTTCTTCTTCCACAGGTCAGTTTCTAGCTTAAGTCCCTATCCCATGATACGCTGTACAACATCAGCATGGAACAGCTTGCATGATAAGGGCTTCAGATGGTAAAGTACTATAAAAAGATGGTTTTGCCAGTCACAGAAGTCAAAACTGAAGAGTTGAGGTGAGACGCTCTCCTCTGCCACTCCTCACATCCCTTGTATGTTTTGCACAGAGACTCAATTCAAGGTTCATTGTTTCTGTAAGTTTCCTGTTTGCTTTTTTTTATTTCCACCCTAACTCGCCCCAAACACACATACAGTTTAGAGCAGAAAGATGGAACCTAAGAGAAGAGGGAACAACAGCTGTTTCCGGTTGTTAACAGCTGGGGTGGAGGAATGCACAGAAATGGAAACAAAGTGGGGAGCCCAGGAATGTGGAAGTATAAGAGGAAACAATAATCAGCATGTGTTTGCTGTTACCTGGAGCTACGCTGCTTACTTCAGGGAAAACATCCAAAATGGTTCTTCGGAAAATCTGGACTCCAAAGGCCTGATTATCCCAGGGGCTGATAGGGAGTGGGTCAAAGGCTTCCTGTACGTCTATCTTCACTCTGTCATCAGCCATAGTGTTTTTGACTATCTCTAGCACCTATGAACACAACCAGAGGAACAAATAAGCACAGGGAATGTGAGTTTTCCTTGTGGATCTCCATGTCAGCCTCAGTTTCCAGGCCAGCCTTGTAAATGAATTGCCAGCTATGACTTCAAATGAAGACATACAGTCAGGACAGCAACCATGGAGTGGCCTCATGGTGCAAGTCTGTTTTCTTTTTACACAGTTGGGTTCCTGCCATTAAAGGTCAAAATACATCCAAGGCAATCACTTGTGGGTCATTGACTTCAAAGAAGGGCATGTGCCCAAGGAACACACCACTGTGAAACTGGCTCCACCAGTAAACAGAATAAAGAAAAAGCTTCCAGTCTGATTTCTGTTCAGAAAAAGAACATTGATATTAATCACAGATAATATGCTGTGTCTGTTTTCTACAGGAAGGATTGTCAAACCTGCTTGAGTGTGAGATCAGGTCACCTTTTAGTGGCTGCAACTGACAGAAGATAACTCTTAATGCTACCATATATGCATGTATGGCCCACAGCAGGGGTTCCCAAACCATTCTGTATGTACCATATGTAGTCTTTGAATTTGATAGTTCAGTGCAGTTGTATGTGAACCAATGAAGGCTGGGAGTTGCTGATCCCTGAGCTACTCTGAAGCAAGACTGACTTCCAAGAGCTGCTTACTATAGCTACACATCTATATGGTATGGGGTGTCCCTCAGATCCAGGCTGTCTCCTGTACACGCCTCCATATTTAGAAGCTAGTATTTAGACTCCAGAGCCACTGAAGACACCACTCATTTATACTGTACTCACCACTGTGATATCTGGCACATATAACAAGCATTAAAGCCAACACTTGGGGCCAATTTTCTCTCCTGTTTGCAGGCCCAAATAAAGAAGTCATCACAGTAAACACATGCATCTTGTGCTAAGTCCTTAAAGGGAAGAAAGACCTCAGACAAATTTGGCTCTGGCAGGCTGCACAAAGGAGCAAATTGTAGATAATCCCTTCCTCTAGAGTCTAGATTTGGGGAAAGACTGAGCGTAGAGATCTGCTGCAACAGGAGAAAAGAACTCTCAGCTGGCCAGATTTCATTACACTCAGATTTACAGGATACAACCAATATTTTAACTTGTACCTGGAAGCATAAAGGATGCCAGCACAGAACATGGATATTATGTGCTCACATCCACCACCTGCAAAATGGAGGTGGGCAATTTTGCATTGTCTGAAGCGGTCTTCTATGGAAAAGTTAAGTAGACTGAATTACAACAGCTGAGACTGGAGGTGGTCTGTCTTGCAGGTGTGGCAAGATCCACAACAGAAAGGAAAGCTTGCATTCTCCAGATCACCCAACAACTGCCTATTTCAAAGGTATAGCAAAGTTAACTAAATGACAGGTCAGTGACAAATGTCATGATGAAAAGAAATAGGTGAACAAATATGTAATAGGCAGACTGTACCTCTTCAACCTTCTGTGATGGGTGAATCCGAAGATTCACAATTGCTTTTGCAGAGGATGGGACGATATTGACCTAGGAAAAAACAGAGGCTCGAACACACAGAAAAAGCTACTGGCATTTGAATTTGCTTATTACACAATGACCAATGTAATATTACATTATTCTGATACGCACTGCTACCAAAAAGTCTAAACTACTGCTCATGTAGTCCCAGGGCTCATGGTATAAGGCCCCCAACAAGCTCCCCCTGAAATAAATGCCCAAACCTACCACCATCTGGTCACTGTAAACTTCAGTTATTTAAAACACAGGTAATTTATATAATATGTAGCCACTTTTCATTTAGACGAATCTGACGAAGTGGGTTGGAGCCCATTAAAGTTTATACCCTAAGAAATTTGTTAATCTTTAAGGGGCTACCAGACTCTTGTTGTTTTTGCTGTACCCCTTTGGAACTTTTCACCATTTTATCTGATGTCGCTCTTCCAAAAAATCTTCCTCTATAGCTCAGTTCATTTTTCCAAAGCACATTAGACATGACCTATATACATCACTTAACAGCATAAGTACAGACACATAACTCCTGTTTTCTGCAAAGTATTTTAGATCTTAAGCATGCAAGTTGAAGAGCAAACAACATGTTATGTCACTTCTCACCACACAGTGTCACTCTTTAGCTATTAGATCATGTTTTCTCGACAAATGACCCTTTCTCAATAAAGATGTGCTTTGAGGAACGCGAACTGTTAACTGCTGTCACTGGTATTCCCGGCCAGCAGTCTCAACCATTCTGGGTAACTGCCCCTCCTTATCAGGTTAGGACCTTGACTGCACCAGCCAGAACCTGCTGCCTCTCACTCAGCTGTGCTTGCTCTAGGACGGTGGAGTTTAGGGCTATCATAAACTCATGTCTCATGATCATGGGTCAAAGGCCCTATCTATCCCCTTTCTATATAGAAAGTTGTTCTGCCACTGATAATGGTTGGAGCAAAGTCTCAATCATGATTTGTGTAACATGGCTGAAAAATGTTTTTTATCATGTCTACATTAGCACTTAAAGCACGTTCAAGCCAGCTTTGGAAGGAACTGATAACAACTTTTGTCATCAGCGATGCAATTTTCTGCTGTAGATGGGATGAAGGTTTCAACTGGGCACTTCTTTGAGTTGGAGTGAGGTTGGCAGTGGCAGAGCATGAAGGCCCCATATAAGGGCTAGATTTAAAATCAAGTGCAGAAGGAGACCACTAGAATGACATTTGTATTCATACATCTTGCTGTCTGTGGGAATCACCATTCTAAAATAACTCAGGTGCTCTTCTCATGCTACAAGGGGGAAGAAACAAATGCACACATGAAGCTACCTTGATTCCTGCATTAAATATGGTGATAGCTGTGGTGGTCCGAACCCAGGCATTAGAGGAGGGAGTCTGCTGGAAAATTCTGCATGAAAATAAGTTTTAAAAGGAGCTTCACAGTTATATAAGATATAAATGGCAAGAATAATGAGAATTAAATGGATTTAACTGACATATGTATTAGCAGAGCAACTGCAGTCTGTTTCAACTGTTAATTAAAGCAAGGTAAACACTTTACAGTCTGATCAACTGAGAAACAGGATGGCTGATTTACAGGGACCAACAGGCTTGCTAGCAAGAAGACTAGAGGCATAACTATTTTAAAGAGGGAACATCGGTTCCTATATTTCATGCAGAAAGATGCTGGGAGTGTTGAAGAAGGGATGTGCTCTCTTACCTGCTGACGATAGGTGAGAATAGCCACAGGTTGGTCATTATGAGATTGAGAGGGAAAGTGAACTAAAGGGAAGGAGAAAGGAAAGAGAAGCAAATCACCAAAACGCTAGTTTTAGAGACACAAGTGAAGGTAGTACTCAGTGGGCAAGGCACAGGGTTAAGGGATCACTGCTATGTGTACAAGGATGATAAGAGAAAAACTAGTGCACAGACGCTTTAAATTTTCCTTCCCAAGT
Source organism: Podocnemis expansa (assembly GCA_007922195.1). Classification (NCBI taxonomy): domain Eukaryota; kingdom Metazoa; phylum Chordata; order Testudines; family Podocnemididae; genus Podocnemis; species Podocnemis expansa. The sequence continues at coordinate 1,182,823 of ML682081.1, read as the reverse complement.
TAAATGATTTTATCAGAGACTAGGAAATTCCCACCAGTCATTCAGACAGCTTGGGCTACTTTTCATTAACTAATATTGACGATGTGAAACTTGAAAATGAAGCCATAGTTGAATCCTTACCTCTGAAGCCAGGTGTTCAAGAGTCATGATTTCTGGCCCATGGCCAAACATATTGGGCATGGGATTCTGCTCCAGCCTACAAGCAAATGAGCATTTGAAAACACAGTCATGCTACGTTGTTGCGGAAAACAGGTTTAATTGTGATTCATGGATTTGGCCAAGGGCTTGAGATATAGCCACATCTCTTAGCTTGGAAATCAAGGAGAAAAATTGCTCCATGGAATTCAGAGCATTCCTGTTTCATTCAAAGACATTCTTTTGGGGAGGGTGACAAAACAGGTGAGGTTTGCTGTCAATGGGAAGAAAAGGATAGTAAGGGAGATGTTACACAGCCAGTTAAGTTCTCACCTGGCCATTGCTGCCGCAAGAATACCAATGCTTGTCTCCTTAGGAGGGAAAGAGGAATGCCCTGGATCTTTTTCCACGCTGCATTGCACTGTAAGCATCCCCTTCTCTGTGATAGCTATTCTGATGAATGATAAATAACTTCATCAAGCCAAGTCCAAACAGTATATAACCAGAATTCTCTGCATCTGTCAACCGTAGGTAGAGGGGGAGGGTGTGTGTTTATTTTTTGGATCCAAAGAAAAATAATTTTAGAAGAAGGAAAGGCATTTAAAACCATGCCTGAGTGTAGGAGCATTGTGGTCTTGGCTTCTTCTCCAGTGAGTAGGTTTGAGATCACACAACTAAAAACCCTTGCTCCATCACTGCCAGTGTACCTTGCTTGTGACAACCCCACCGTGAGACTGAAAATAAATGCACTAGGAAAGCTCTTTGCTTACATTATATGCCACTGCTGCTGTATTGTTGACACACCAAGTGTTTTAAAAAGAAATTCCAGTTAATTGTAATGACTGTTTCATGGTAATTGAAAGGAAGGAATGATTACCAAAACCTCTGTGGAGGTTGGCTATGGAGAACATACGTATCTCATGCAGTGTTTCTAAAACTTTAAACTAAAGTCTTTTAATTCTTGTTTGATGTCAGGACCAATCACTGGCTTAGTAAATCTAAACTGCATTCATGCTTCACTATGTATGTTCCATATTTTCCACTGGGAGACTGATCTATGTGCTTGTCAACTTGATAGGCTCTCACAGCCAACACTAAAGTTATGGGGTTCTCTTTCCAACTGCAGTTCAGCATGAAAACTATAGTCCTCCCCATAGACTAAAATGCAGCTTTAGAGAAGGAAAACTGAAACACCTGCACAGAAGTCAGATCTGATCCTACTCCCAACAGTGCCTGTCTTTATCCCATTTATTTTGTCATCATGGTCTTTATCTCAGTTCCAAATCCTGTAAGCGTCAAGTTGTCTTTTCCCTGTTTCTTATAACAGCAAATACATGAGACTCACTCATCACAGGGCTTCCTAAATTAAACTGCACGTAATATTTCAGTTTGGTCACTGAGGGATCCCAGGTTAAGAGGACTGTCTACCACAAGGCAAAAGGACAGAACTCATTACCCAAGAGACACCTAGTGAAGGGAAAGGTCACCCTTGCATTCCTTCATACCTGGTACGAATCAAGTTTACAAGCTGGATGCCAAAGACAAACTTTTGTTAGATAAACACTTCACAGCTAAACCAGGGCTGCTAGCTAAGCTGACCAAAGACAAATCACACTGACGGCATGCCCCACTGTACCATTTGCATAGTCAGCGAATGGCAGTCAGGAGTCTGAAACACTGAATTCCAGAATGGTGAGCCAGCCTCAGGTTCAGCTGCTGAAACCTCAACTACATGACAAAGTTAGTGAATTTTTATCTAAAAAATAAATCTAGGGGCAGCTATAGAAGAGAATCTAGAAGACAGATATGTATAAATATGAGCATCCCCAGCCTCAGTCCCATGGCTCAACTGCGACTTATCCAAATTTACCTACTCAAGTAAACAAGGAGGCATAATATTTGTGTGCTGTAGCCTGGGTGGGATGAAAACCTAAGAGTGGGTTTTCCAGGCAACTGCTCCAGCCATTAGCTAAGCTGATCTTTGCAACACTGAGAACGGACATGAAAATCTGATGAGAACCTAATATCCCCACAGATCTTTGTAAGTGTGGAAATTTACTTAATTCTTAAATATGCACACAATCCTTATATTAGGCTTATATTTCCATTTTCTCTGAGACAAACAGAAATTGCCATCAAACCAGCAGCAATAAAATGCTGTAGCTCATCAGCTGTGTCCTTGACCAAGGAAGATAAGGGCAGCCAGATGCCACATTTTAACATGTCAAGAGGGCCTTTATGTTGAATTCTGGATGTGTCTGCATTAGCCCAGACCAGAGAGATGCTCTTGTACTTACCTACAAAACTAGAGCAATTGAGTTAGTTGTGTAAAATTCTCTTCTTTCCTTACTTACACTGCTACTGGTGTCTTCATTCCTGCAATTATCTCATCTAAGATAGCGCTTCCCTCATCTAGCAGGAAAGAAAGCTTCACTCCTCTAGTTTCCAGCAGAGCTGCCATCTTGTTTGCTCCATTACGACCAAATATCTACAAGAATCCAGATCAGGAGAAATACCATATTGAATCAAACAGTCCTGCACCTGATTTTGACAGTGACCCGTACTACATGAGGAAAACACAATTTCCATAGCAGGCAATTATGAAATAACCTAGTCATAGGGTGAAGTTTCAGTGATTGCCTATGTGCTTAAAAGTGAGAGAGTTTACATTCAGGCTAATATAATTAAGGCTGTTCTCATTATTCATGAGAAAATGAATCCTTTTCTGAATATTACTAAGGACTTGGCGTCAATGCAACCTTGTAGCAAGGAACCCTACAGATTAATTGGGCATTGTTTAAAAAAGTATTTCAATTTATCATGTCTTGCCTTTCAATTTCACTAAACGCCCTTCTTGAGCCTTATGAGAATGGATAATTCTGCTTTCCATCCATTCTCTATTTCTGTACCTATGTTACTAATGAAGACTTTGTTACAAAACACTGTTCACCTGGAACATCCATATATATTTTAACCTGTATTGTCTCATTTCACTCACACTTCCTACTTTTGATGTTTGACAGCCAAAGAAAAGCAATATCAAAGAACAATACAAATTTACATTTTCCCTCTGTGTCCACTGAGCAAAACCCTGATGCCCATGTCACTGAGAGCTGAAGTATCAATACATACCACTGACTGCAACGAAGAAAACACTGATCTGTCAGTGCAATGGTGAGAAAATCATTAGGGTCTTTCACAGGAAATAATATAATCACAGAATGATAGAATATCATTTCACAGGAAAAAATATCATCCTCGAACGGTTGAAAAAGACCTCAGCAGGTCATTAGTTCAATTCTAATGCTCAGAAAATTGACTTACATAGTCAAATACAAGGATAAAACAGGCAACTGGCTATCCAGGAATCAAGCTGCTGTTATAGCAGGACATGAGAGAGACAGACTGGGAGAAATACCTCTTCATCATGTCCAATGCCAATATAGAAAGACCTGCGAGGTCTGTAGTCTCTTCTTAGCAGGAACTCTAGAGCTTGCAGAATACCCTGTGGAACAGAAGCCGCATGTTAATCACTGTGTCCTTGTGCTCACTAAGGTTACAAAGAAGAGCTACTTCCTACACTGAAGAACATGAAGATGTAAAGGAAATCCAGAACATCCGCAGTCCTCAAGCACAATCTATTCTTTCCATCATTGCAAGGGGAGAGGTTTCACCCCACGCACATAATGATAATCACATTCTTTTGCAAACACAATCCAACAAACAATCAATAATCTTTAGAAATCAGTGTGCTACACAATATTAGAGTTCATCTATAAAACAGTATGGGCCTGATCCATGTGGCGGCTTTAGGGGTAGGTGAAGCAGGCAGCTGCCTAGGGCCCCAAGCAATAAGGGGCCCCGTCCTCAATTTGGTGGACAAAAATGAAAATACAGAAAAATATAGAAATTGTTCCCACCTAGCAGGGGGTTGGAAGCCTAAGCACTTCTCAGCCATGGCTCATCAAGGCAAACTATCATTAGGATCTGTGCTTTGTCTGAATTGCAGATTTCATCATTATCTGCCCATCACCTTCACGTTGCCATGCTAAAAATGCAGGAGCAAGCAACAGACAGAACAATAGTAGGAACTTTTCCAACGGTATCATCTTTTAGGTCTTCAGTGTGGCCATTTATTCTGTCATTTTTTAATCCCAATTGTGAAATATTGCCTTTTCCTTTTCTTTTTTACCTGTTCTTCTTTTGCCTTTTCCTTTCCCATTGTGACAGTTTTTCCTTTGGCTTTGGTTAGCTCAGGTTACCAGGTACATCCATTTAGACTTCAACATATAAATACAGTGCTGCCCTCAAGCAATCATTACAGCTGTGAGATGTCTGTGCTGTATATCTTTCTTTTGGTAAAAGAAACAAACAAGGAGCCCTGTGGTACTTAAAGACTGACAAATTTATTTTTATTTTATTGATAAATTTGTTAGTTTTTAAGTGCCACAGGACTCCTTGTTTGTTTGTTTTACTGAACTAGACTATCACAGCTTTGTTTCTTTTGGTAAGTAATTTTTTAGCTTCTTTTGTACTTACTTACTATTTAATATTTTTGAGGGGGCCAGAGTCTTATAAACTTGAGTACTTCAAAGAATTTTATTGAAATGTTTTTCATTTATAGCTACACACTAGAAAACTTTTGACTTATTTTTATTTATTATAATTATTTGTATTAAACTTCTAGCACATATAAACCCAAGCCTATATGAAAAATTGGTAAGATTTGACTGCCAAAATTTTAAATGTGGTGTTTTAATTATGTTTGAGCCATCACTAATTTTACCACTTTTTATTTGTTAATTAATGCACATTTTAATTTTTTTAAATGTTCATTTTAACTTTATAGTTCAGCATTAACTAATTTATAGTAAGTAAAAGATGATTAGCTTACAAGCTTCATGATGGAAAGATCTTTAAAATTATAACACACAAGAAAAATTTACGAGTTCTGAAGGGATGGTCATGTTAGTCTGGTTCAGCAAAACAAACAAAGAGCTGGTGGGTGAGGCAGTTATGGCTGCAAGGTGACTGGGGACACAGGAAGGGCAGCAGTACGGGCCTATAGGGGATCCCACAGTGAGCCTTTGCCTAGGGCCCCAATTGCCTAAGGCCGCCTCTGCCTGATTCTACTACTACTGCGGTCCATGGCAAACTCCAACTGACTTCAAAGGAAGCATGCTCAGAATCACAATGTCCGATAAAAGACTTCACCGAGCCTTTAAATGGCATCTCTACACAGCTCTCACTAGTTGTAGCAAATCCTACTTTAATGAGGATTCCACTTTTGTACCAAAAAATTGAAAGAAAAAAGGAGAAAAATAAGAACGATGAAGACTAATGTTGTAAACGGTTAACACTAGTAATTTTTTATTTAGGCTATGTTCACACACGGGGCTTGTTTCAAAACAAGTTATTTCGAAATAACTTCTTTTGAAATAAAAAAAACTGTGTCCTCGAAATAAGCAAAAAACGGGAATCGAAATAGCGTTTCCACAGTGTGGATGCTATTTCGATTCAGGAGCAGTGCAGCATGGGAGGTGTGGCAACATGGCCGCCTCCCTGGGCCACGGTGGCGGCCATGTTGCTAGCCAATCGCATAAAAGCCGGCCCCGACCTCACTTCCCTGTCCACTCAGGCTAGCAGCACGCTGCAAGCAATGGACTCTGCCCGGCTGCCTAGACAGCGCCGTGCAGTACCCAGCCCCTCGGGGCGCATGCAGGGTCTCCGGGACATGTGGGAGACTCTGTTTGTGGAGCCCGAGGATGACTGGCCTCTGCCCGAGGAATACATGCAGCTCATCCACAGGGCAGAACCGCTGCATCTGGGCGTGGGAGACCAGCGCCGACTGGTGGGAGAGGGTCATTCTGCACACCTGGGGCAACGACCTCTGGCGGCAGAACCTCCGAATGAGCAGGACCAGCTTCACCCGCCTGGTCAGCTAACTCGCCCTGCACCTGCACCACAGGGACACCCCCATGAGGCCTGCCATCCCGGTGGACAAACAAGTGGCCATTGCCCTGTGGAAGATGGCCACTCTGGAGTCCCACAGGGAAGTGGCACATCTGTTTGGCGTCGGGAGGTCCACCACCGGCACCATCCTCCTCGAGGTCAACAGGGCCATCAATCGTGTCCTCCTAGTGCCAAACAAACGTTCTCAAATAACAAATCTATGGAACTCTTATTTACCCTTACCAGACTCTGAACAAAAACATTCCTTAGAGCTTATCATCTCTCTGAAATGATGTGACAGAGAAAACATACTATAGCAGAATTTTTGTTGTCCACCGTTCCTCGTCCGTAGATGAACCCGTCACGTTCCTCAGCAGAGAAAGGAGGGACATCCCAGCCCTCTTGAGAAGCTGGGACTACATCCATATGTGCAAGCAGCATATAAGGTGTGAGCTGGGGGTCAGAGCCCTGGACAGTGAAGAGATGGCTGTATTCCACAACAATCTCGTGTTGAATGAACTTGGCAGAAAATACAGCAGGAAAGACTGTTTCAAGATAAATTGAGAGAGAGAAACACAGATGGAGAAAAAATCAGCAAGATTATTTCCACTCCACCTCCTAAATCTTGGGGAATATGACATCAACCTCTTAGCAGAATTTTGCTATTGACTTTAATTGCCTATTGAGTTTAATAGACTGGCTTGTTTCCCTTAGCAAAACTAGGAGCTATAATTCACCACCACCATAGCTGTGAGTCTTCATAGGGGCTTAGGCTTTTTTACCACAACACTGTCTACCCTTCTTCAGAGCAGGGTCATGACATGGTGCCCTGTCTACGCTACAGTTTCTGCCATCAGTGGAGATGCACCACAGCTGATCTACAGGTCCCATGTTTGCCACTGTGGTAACCCAGTCCCCTTCTGGGAAAAATCAAAATAACAAGTGCTGTACCAATTAAAGCAGTAGTCCATTATATTCAGGATCTAAATCTTCTATTCAACATGTTGCCAACCCTGTGGCCTTTTATTAAAAAGCATGTAGGAATGTAAATTCCGTACCTTTTTTAATATAATTCCCAAATTCTGCCAGGGCTGTTGTATTTTGGTCATCAGGGGAGAAGGAAACCGTTTGAATTCTGATAGCACCTTGAACAAAAATATGAAGCAGAGGATTTTTTGCAATGATATCAGTCAGTCAGACAATCCTTTTAACTGCAATGGGAATAGGCAATAAGAGTATTTTGGGGGCTGTGAAGATCCCAAGACAGAATAGAGCTGGTATCCTCAAAGAAGTGGCCACATTTTAATCCCATTAAGTACACTCTGGCTACCCTACAATGCTGGTGTAGTTTCAGTTAGAATATTCTTTATTACTTGTTCTGTTATGTCCTTTTGCTGCGCAGTTAAAAATACTACTGCTTTCCAATCAGGAAGCAACTGCATTTCCTTGGATCATAAAGACTGATTTCTTTGTCAACATAACGTTTTAAGATTAAATGCAAAGATATTACTGGATAGGAATTCAAATATAATTGTGCATATGTGCAATTGTGTGAGCAAGCTTTTCCATCCATCCGCTGAAAATCTGGTCCTTCTTTATGGATGCACCTGTTTCTTATTGTCTCGTCTACGGACTTAACGTTAAGTTTATAAACAAGGGAGAAGGAAAGGACCAACAAACAACAACAGCACCTAGCATTTACAAATCATCTTTCACCTCAAAGTGCTTTATAAACTAAAACAACTATACTGCTTTGTGACACCTAGGCCCCTAGTTGTGGACTCGCTCAGTACTCTTTCCTTCTTTTTCATTACTATTGACTTTGAACCACTCAGCAAGATTGTGATATCCCACTGACTCAAGTGTCACCAACATACACATGATATTCAAGTGGTATGTGTGCTCCACTATCTCCAAGACACATCTCAAGGTTTTGCCTAGGATATCTGTCGGGGTCAAATTTTATGGCTGGAAATGCAAATATGACCAGTATTTTGACACAGGCACCAGTGTTGTGCAGTGTTTGAAGATCTTAACTGATAACAAGAGATGAATTCAGAGAGAAGATGTTAAAACAACATTATTTTCTTTGTTCATTTGTCAGTGAAAGAAATAAATCCTGGACTTTTTAAAAAGAAATTATTTTCAGGTTTTTTCTTCAGCAGTTTTTCTTCCTTCCTTACCACCCACATCATGCACTTTCTGCAGTGCTATGGAAACAGAGAGAAAATAAAAGTAATATCCCCAGAGAACTGCTTTATGGGGATCCAAGGGGACCATCAGTTTTGGGGTAGTGTCAAGCACCTCTGGTGCTGGAGAAGAGTCAATCTCAGAGGATAGGCAAGTAAACAGATGAGTGCCTCACCCTGGGGATGGCATAACTGCTTCCTTGGGAATACGCCACTGTCTGAGAAAAAGGGCTAGGAGGGGGCAAGGTCAATGTGCAAGCAAGCAACAGGGAGCTGAAGCAATGTTCCCTCTAATTCCTTGTAGACTGTGTGTGCAAACAATTTCTTTTTGTGCGCAAAAACATTTCTTTGTGAGCACCAATATTAGCACTATTGACTTTTTTGCGCACACTTTGTTGTGCGCACAGGATTCATGACCTGTGTGCGCGCGCACCTGCGCACCGCTTCGAGGGAACAGTGGGCTGAAGAGATGCTTAAAACTCAACTCACCCTGCAGATCAATGGCAGGGATTAGGGACAGGGGATTATAGTCTCCAGGGTTTCTTGAAGGATGGATGTGCTTCTCCCAGCATGGGGGCTTGGCCTGGGAAGGATTTCATTTGAGTTCTTGGGAGGGGAGAGCGTTAGTCTGGGGGAGCGCGTGCTCATGTGCAGTGAACTGGTCCGGGGGCCAGTCCGAGGGGTCAGTGGAGGCCCCCCCTGGGCTGGGGGGCTCGTGAGGGGTCAGCTCACCCCATGGATGAGAGGGGCTAGTTGGGGGGGCAGAGTGGGTGACTTGGTCCCCGCCCTTCACCTTTCAGCGCCTCCTTCAGCTCCCGTCTGTCGCGGGCGCTGGGCTGGAAGCCCAGCGTGGGGCGCCGGTCCCAGAGCCGCGGGCCCAGCCCCACCGGGGCCCGCAGGACGTAGGTCCGCAGCAGCACCACGGCCAGCAGCGCCAGCGCCGCCCCGCACAGCCCCCGGCAGCCGGCGCCGGCCAAGCTCCGCGCCAGCCTGGCCATGCCGCGCCGAACAGCTGTTCCGCGCCCTTTGCCCTCCGCCGCCAGCCAATCGCCCGCCCGCCCCCGGAGACGCTGGCCAATCGGAGGCTTCGGCGCCGTGGCTTCCTTGCAAGGCCTGCTGGGAGTTGGAGTTTTCTGGCTCGCAGGCGGCTGGTTGCACTTTAACTTCTGCCGGGCCCAGGAAGGGTGGGAGTGGAGCCGGGGCGCTGGGGCTTTTTCCAGCCCTGGCCGGGGTGTGTGTCCCAAAACGGGGCCCCGGGCTCGGATCCTGCTCTAGGCATCCCTTTGGGAGCTCAGGGCAGTGACTTCCCATGAGGCTCCCCAGGTTAAAATGGTATTGAAAGCTACTCCCAAGGAAATAGGGTTACCAGATGTCAGGCAGAAGGAGGACGTTTCCAAAGGGATAGCTAGAGCCCTGCAAATCTGCAGATATTGGCCTTATATCCGCATCCACAGATCCAGCCTGGATATCCGCCGACCATTTCTTGTGGACGCAGATCGGATACAGATCCACATATTTTTATCTGCACAGAGCTAGAGCCCTGCAAATATG
>ML682081.1:1012938-1172986 GCA_007922195.1 Podocnemis expansa | reverse complement strand
GGATATCCACATCCGCGGATACAACACAGATATCTGCGGACCATTTCTCGCGGATGCAGATTGGATACGGATCCACATATTTGTATCCACACAGGGCTCTAGGGATAGCCGTGTTAGTCTAGACCAGCAAAAAAAACAAGGAGTCATGTGGCACTTTAAGACTAACAGATTTATGAGCTTTTGTGGGAGAAAATCCCACTTTGCCAGATGCTTGGAAGATGGTGGAACTTATCTTCAAAGCATCTGGCAAAGTGGGATTTTCTCCCATGAAAGCTCATGCGAAAAAGGAGAATGTGTCCTCCTTTTCCCCTTCACGTCCTCCATCCAGCAGGCATTTTAAAAATACATGATAGTGTCTGGCTTTTTCTTACAGGAGTTAAAGTATGCTGGAACACCCCAGAGCACCCTGTTTTTAGGGGGAAGCATTCTAGGGCCCCCTAAGAACAGAAAAATATTACATTAATAGTACATTTTCTTCATGTGTCTTCCAATGTCCTTTTCATACTTCACTGTCCTCCTTTCCATGCTTTGGTGTCTGGTAACCCTACCTGGAAAACAAACAAGGAGTCCAGGTGACACTTAAAAGGCTAACAAATTTTATCAATTGCTTGAGCTTTCATGGGAGAAAATCCCACTTTGTCAGATGCTTTGAAGACCTGATGAAGTAGGATTTTCTCCCACGAAAGCTCGTGCGATAAATAATTTTGTTAGTCTTTTAAATGCCACCCAGACTCCTTGTTTGTTTTGCTGACCTAGACTAACACAGCTACCCCTTTGAAACTGCTCCGGGGGACATTTTGAAGCTTAGTTATTTACACGTTTTAATACGGCGGGACATGCAGGTGAAGACCTCCACAGAAGCCTTTAATTCTGTATACCCAAATCACATGTGTTGCATGTGTTGCTGCTGCTCTTGTACCTATAGACCTGAAAATTCAGCAGATATCAGCATTATAGCCGACCATGAACCAGTTCTTGCGGATGCAGATTGGATTCGGAGAAAATCTAGCTATGGCATTAACACCATTTTTAAAATGAGAGAACTTTTGAGAAAAGGGGGGACCCTCTACTGATAAAATAACCATCTGCTTTACACAGGATGGTGCGGCCTGGATTCTGTAACAGTAATTAATTCTGCAAAAGTGTAGAAGTGTACAGAAGCTCTAGGATTGTGTTGGTAAAATAAAGTAACTGTAGGCACACCTAAAAATTTTACCACTGGCATATGGGTTCTGAGAAAGTGCATTGCCAAACAGTAGATAAAGCATACAATCAGTCACATATTGTTTATTATCAAAAAAAAAAAAAAAAAAGAACCAAACCAATATTAAATTAAATAAATTACACAAACATTTTGCGCTGGTCATGTATCATGCAGCTATCAAATAAGTCTTCAAAGTCATTACACTGATATCACTAGACTTTCAGAGACATGAAAGGTTACTGGAAGTTCAGAATTTTCCACCCCAATGGACTCTCTTTCTGAGTTTCTCTAGTTTCCTTGTCAAGACACCCTGGAAATAAGGCCTTCTGAGCTGACCCCATAAAACCTTTGAAAGAGAAATGCAAATCATGCTAATTTGTCCTCCTGGTTTGTCCAGCTTGGTGAATGTTACCTTTGAAGCCAATGTTCTGGGAGCCAGAGGCTTGTCAGTGTTCTGCATCCGAAACATTTGTGTTACTCATTAGCAAAATGGTGATAGGAGAATGCCTTCAAAAATGCCATCTGTCAACTGCTGCGGGCTGCATATGTCACCACAGTTGGCACTGGGCTCCAGTAGCCAAGTGTCCTACTACCCAAGACCCCAGTGGGCCAAATATGTAACTGCTGCCAGTACTTTCATGCCATCGTTCTTGATATCCCATCCATCATGCTGTTGGTAACTGCAAAGGCAACATTACACCCTTAGCACAGGGACCTGTTGCTCGGAGGTTTCCTGTATTTGAATTGACACTCTGGCTCTCAGACCTAAGGACTGCGAACTGAATCCTTAGCAAACTCACTCTGATTCCCAAACTGTATTTAACAATGTCACTAATTCAAAGTGAGGTCACCTCCGCGCTACTGTTATAACAAAAAAAGCCCCTTGTTGCTTTGTACCAAACTGTTTGTTTATATGTGAAAGAATTAATATCCTGATCTTAGCTTGTGAGACACAACAGTCCCAGCAAACTCACGATTGTCTCACTGAGGTTGGAACGAGAAGTAACCTTTCTTTCATGGGTTCTTCTCTCTCTTGAAAAAAAGTACTTTCTCCTGCACCACAATCAGAGACTGAAGTAGAGCAGTAGTGACTTAATTAATGAGGTGTCACACAAAACTCAGACTGCTCTGATGTTATAACATGGAATGTTTGCCGAGGCTTGATGATTCACACAGCTCTCTTTTTCATTGCAAGTGGGGCATCACTTATCTGGAAGCCACAGCACAGCTGCATTTTCTTTCCCTGATAATGTTATCTCAAAGACCCTTTTCTCTGGGTGGTTTAAAAGTGTCTTATGAATTAAACTGACATTGTCAGCTTCAAAACCATATATTAGAGCACAGAAATGTTATTACCATTGTAGGTTATTAGAACAGAAATAACTTTTTAAAATCAAATTTCCTTTTGAATAGTAAGGCCATTGTTTACTTCTGTATTCCTGAGAAAACAGACTAGTCAATTTCATATTTGTCTCTAGTCAAGTTCTTTTTCCTGCCCTTGTATTACATGCCAATGCTGAAAACACCACGGAGGAAAAGTTTAAAATCCAGACCAAAAACTCTTTTCATCAGAACTTTAAAAATATCATGGAAACATTTCCGCTTCCATCTTAATTTTTGCAAAATTGTTTTTCACAAAACTTGAATTTAGGACCTAAATGTACCTAATTAATGTCCCTTTAATTTTTGACATGCTGTATTTTTCAGGGTTTACATATTCTTTAAATGCATTCCTCTTGTCATAGGTGTCGGAGAATCAATATGGGGCTGAAAGGGAGGAATTATAACAGAAAACTAAATAGCAATAGTTATAGCATCACTCACACTTTTATATATAAAAGTATTAGGTTTTTAAAAAAATTAAAAAGATCACATCTGTCTGCCTATGGGTTTTCAAGTCAGGCCTGTTTGCCCGAGAGGTAGATTGTACTGGTAGCATCAGTTTGTGGTGATTTTTATTAAAAGTCATCTGCACATGAGGGACCAGGTTTAGCAAATGAGCTTCCTCTCACCACTTAGGTGATTGCCTAGAATTTCTTAGTCTTGAAGTTGAAGCTCCAAGCTTGGAGTGCTATGTATCACAAGATCTGTTGACTTCTGGCATATCCAAAATATTCCCACTCTTTATATTGCTCCTGAGTTACAGCATAGTCAGAAACAATTAAGGTCTCCTCTTCCCTGGCCCTGAATTTGCTGGGGGTGGGTACTCTGGTTAGGAAAAACTGGCCCTCCTGACACTCTTAGTTGTAGAACTGAATCCAAATGGAACTTTTTAGTGGTGTCCAGAGAGTGGGAATAGGACAAACAGGCATCAAAGTACTACAGGATTAGCTGCTCTCATGATATCCCCAGACTAAAGGCCTGATCCAGAGCAAACTAAAGTAAAAGGCAAGATTCCCATTGACTTCAGTGAGCTTTGAACCAGGCCTAATGCTGCAGGTGCTTTGAATACGCTTTATTTTAAGTACCTAAACTACTGGGAAGACCAGTGGGTTCATGTAACTCCCACTAGGGCTGATAGGAGCTGTTGGTTGTGTGAGTTAAAGGTGCTTGATGCCCAACAATAGTCTGGGCTTGTAATGCAGAACGCAGCATTACTCCCATGCAGCAGTGCCAGGGATTTCAGGCTAACAGAGCACTGATCAGTAAGTGGTACCTGGTAATAAGAGACTACAGGGCAGGCGGGCCTGGAGGATTAGAGACAACAAAGAGGTGGTGCTTGGTGCCAACTCCAGGAAGTGCGGAGGTGTGTATTCAGTGTGCAGATTCCCAGAAACAGTGCATATTTTAAAAGATCCTTAACCATGCAAATCTGCATCACTGTATCTTGTGAGGGTTATTTCTGGTTATGACGCAAAGCCAGGAAAGGCTCTGACATTTGTTTATATTTCACCTCATTGGCAAAAGGAAAGAAAACAGGGTGATGCCTGAGTTATGTAATCCATATATATGGGTGTGTGAGTGGATTCTGGAGGAGGAGACACAGAGAGAGAGTTAGCAATGATGACTAAGGTTAATAACTGCTGCCTTAAGGCATCTGCCATTTAAATGAGAAGTTGCTGCTCTTCTACATCTAGGTGAATGTTCTTTCCTGAGTTCCTGTTTCTGTTGTGGCGTGCTACCTGCTTCAAGAGTCCATGGCTCCAAATTCCACACACACAGGAAAGGAGGAGAAAGGATCTCAGGAGGAGAGGTGTGATGGTCCCTCACCTCACAAACTCATTGCTACCCTGGGCTGGAAGCACGGAGAGGCTGTTCTGTGCACCGCTCAGACAGGGGAAGCTTCTTCATAAAGGGATATGTGATAATAGTCAGTTCCAGAGGCTTTGCCGGTGCCTTAACATTCCCCCATACGCTCACAGAGCTGTCTGGGCCTCCGAATGGAACATGGTTCCAAACATCTCCTAAAGGGACAACAAGACATGTGGTTAGAAATGATGCTAAGGTACTAGAGATTTACACAGGTTGGTGTCCATCCACATGAAGTCACCGGCACTTGGTCTCTCCAATGCCTTTATTTCCTTTTGAGCTCTGTGCTTCTAGAGGAGGGGTCTCAAACTCAGATCACCATGAGGGCCGTTTGAGGGGTAGTATGTTAGCCCAAGAGCTGCACCACTGAAACCTTTTCATACAACAATATTGCAAATATCGGTAATGATAGTGTCATTGTGGGCCACAGGAAATAGTTTTAGGGGCCACATGTGGCCCGTGGGCTGCGTGTTTGAGGCCCCTGACATAGTGTGACACAAACCCAAGCACTAAATCTGCCTCTCAGGCTTCCAGTGAATTTGGAGAGTAGAGAAGAAAGGTATTTCTAATCTAATTCTATTTTCTTGCTTTTTCCCTGTTCTAGAGGGAAGGCTACTGACACGGTGGCTGCCTGATTTCTGTGCTTCCTTTGGGTTCTTCATTAATAGGCTGTAAGGCTCAGTATTGGAAATAAATCTTCCAACGACTATCTTTCATGGATTAGACCCTCGGGAGTGTAGCCCAATAAAAGTCAATGGAGCTAAGCTGATCTGTATCAACTGAGGGCTTGGACCAAGACCTAGAGATGGCCCTCATGCTCCACATGCTACAACCTTTGAGGGCCTTCGGATTTCAATGTGGATTTGAACTCTGTGACTCAGGCCCATTTTCAACATGAACCCAGGAATTTCTGTATTGGAATTGTCCAACAGCCTGTCTAATCGGTTATCCTGTAACACTGGCCATGCCTGATGTTTCCGAGGAAGACGTAACTCATCTGCCTCCACTGTGTGTACTACTGTAGTTTGCAGGGGTGAGGATTTATTTCTGTCCTCCTCACCCCCATCCTCCCAAGTGTGTGTGTTTGAGCATCAGGACTGAAAGCCCATCTGCCGCCATGCACTTGACAGCTAAAGGCAGCAGGTGCAGCTGTAAAAGATGAAAAACTGTTTTCAGAGGAAGGATAGTCTTATAGTCGGGGAGCCAGCAGATCTGGGCTCAGTTCCTACCTCTGCCATAGATGACCTCCATGTGTGACTTCGGGCCTCTCACTTTATCACTCTGTGCCTGAGTCCTGCCACTGCAAACTGGATAATCCCATTCCCTCGCTCTCACCTTTGGTCTGTCTCACCTATAGTGGCTGCAAGCTCTATAGGACAGGGACTTTATGTGTACGTACAGCTCTCAGCATTACAGGGCAGCAGTCTTAGTTGGGGCTGCTAGGTACTACCACAATACAAACTGGTCCCTAGTCCTGTTACTCACCGCCTCCAAATTCTTGAATTCTGCACTGCTTTCCTCCACAGATTCATCATAGATAGAAAGCTCTGCCTGGCTTGGTCTCTGCATGAGAAGTCAAAAATCAATGATTAGCAGCCAGGCACAGGCCAGAAAGGGATAAAAATGTAGCCAACCCAAGACCAGCCTATGATGTTGCCTTTTATAGTTTGGAAGCACGTATTTTTATTGGACATGGAGCTGAATGGAAACACCAGATCCAAAACCTGTAAAGTGGATGCAGAAAATGACTGAGCAAGTGCATGGGTCCTGATTCACACTAGGGCCGACCCCCTGCCCCTCACATTACATTTACATTCATAGCTTCTTTGTGGTCCATTTTGGCTGGGAGAGCAGTATATAGAGGCTTGAAAGTAAATGGGAACAGACCTGTTTTCTTTTGACGCTTTTAAAAAAAAAAATAACTCCCACATTAGTCCCAGTGTGAAACTACTTCTCTAAAAGTACAGTAGCTGGCTTCTTGAGGCCCAGCTGGGTTAACCGTGACTTTGTCAGACACCCCTCAGCCCCAACATTTAGATTCAACAAACAAAACCCTTTGTGGCATAATAAAGAGTTGGTTGTTTCCTTGTTCTACATCTCAGTGGTAACCAGGCGGTTTCACCTTCAGCAAATCTCTTAAAAAGCAAATAATTGCTGTACGGCAATGATAAGGTCTTTCACAGTGTCAGCCCAAGGTTGGGGCTGCAGCGGTTTTATCAGGTGCAGCAGTGCAAATATGTTGGCAGGGAGCAGCACAAGCCTAGAACAGCACGATACAGAGCAGGCAAGGGAGAGGTCAGACTAGCATGGGCTTGTTCAGGGAGCAGTGAACTGTTGTAGGATCGACGTTCAGAAGCTGTCTAGGTTCATATCTGGGTGTTCATCACTGTGATCCCTGGTTACCTCCCTTTCACCAAGAGGAGACCAAAACAAGTGACTGCACAGCTCAGCATCTGGGTGGGCAGATGTCCAACTGCATGACAGCTGAATCTGTGCCACATTTAAAATTCCTTCTGTCCCCTTGGACAACTCTGTGCAGCTATGGAAAGAGACACACTCTCGTCCTGCAGGTCACAGGCCAGATCCTCTACTGGTGTAAAATGGTGTAGCTCCACTGACTTCAGTGCTAATTTACACTAGCTGAGGATCTGGCCCCTTCAACATGGCTTTTGCTAATGGAGTTCTAGCATACTTCCCTTGGTCAATGGGGACCGGGCTTTTTCCCTGTCCCAGGACAGCGCTAGACACACCCCATCTTATTGGTTGCTTTTCCTGCTACTGCCCTTGGTGTGTAAGGTGCACTTAGTTTGCACACCCACTGAATGCCTAACTGGTGCATGGTTCATGATTCAGTTGCTTACATGGTTATAGGAAGGTTTTGCGCTTATGCTGGGCGCTAAAAGAGCACAAAAATGGTTGTTTTAGGGCCACAGCCTAAGCTAGTGGACTGTGCGCTAGCTGGCGAGTCCAGACACCTGCGTTCTAGTCTTGCCTTAGCCATTATGACCACTCCACTTCATCTCTCTGCCTTTGTTTCTTCTTTCTATCTATTTAGGTTACAAGCTTTCCAGAGCAGCGGCTGTCTTTTACTGTGTGTGTATGCAGCACCTAGCCCAGCGGGCCACCGATGTCTAACAGCTACTGCGATAAATAAAATGTGGATGATCAGAAGGGGAATATGTGGTGGTGGACAGTGTGAGGAATAAGACTTCCCAGGGCAATCAGAATGACACTCCTTCTTCTTTCCAGGCTCTCGTGGAGTCCTACAGTGCCTCTGCGGCTGTTTACAAATTCTCCTTCTTCATCCACCCCCCTCCTTCTCTCCCAGAAGTAGAAATACACCAGGGAACAGGGCACCCAGGGAAACTGTTTCCAAAGAGGAATGTTTCCCCATGCTTATTTCTCCTGGCTGAGCTGCTGTCTGCACATATGCACTGTGGCAATACAGGATGTTTTAACATGTTATCATGAGATAAACTCAGCAGTGTTGCTATTGTTCCAGTTTGAATAACTATGCAAAAACCACTCAGTATCTTAATAAATAACCTATGTCACCCCTGTATTTACAGCACGTGCCATATGGCTACTTCTGACTTTCCTTCTCCTCCCACCAGCAGTCCTAGGAATTATTCGAGTGGAGGTGGACATGTTCTGCCTTGAGTTTCTTTGGGCTGAACTTTGCCCTTCTTCACATCTAAGTACCTGCATTGGTAGCAAGTTATGAGCAAAATCCTGCTCCCGGTTACATTTGTGCAATGCTTTTGACTTTAGCAGTGTTGGACAGTGACCCCCCCTGGGGGTCTGGTCCTACCACTTGAGCTAATGGAGTAGCAACAGAAGGCTCTCATCCTGCCATGTGTGCCAGCCTCTAGGTGAGGACATGTAGCATATGCCGACTCTGTGGGGTTACAGGAGTACGTGTGTAGCTGAGGACAGAATGCAGCCCTGTGATTCTGCAGGCCAGTGGAGAGTCCAAGATCCTCTTTACCTCTTCTAACACAGGAGGGCGGAAGACTCCTTTGGCATTTGCCAGCGCAAACAGAACAGCATCATGGATGGTCAAGAAGATGTGACTTCGGTCCAGACCCCCTTCTTCAAAGACTCCACCTGTGCTAATGTCCTGATACACCTGGGCTGCAGGAGGGGAAAAGATGCAATGAGCAAAGAGAACGATACTGAAGGAGGGGCCTTTGGAAAGTGAAATGGGGCTGCTGGGGAGTTCCTGACCCTGGAGCGATCTCTGTGAGCAGATGCTTACCCAATCACAATGGAAATGGTTTGGCATTCATCCCTGTACAGAGCAGAGTGCCAGCACAAAGTCTGTGCATCACTGGACTGGAGTCCTGTTTAAAGCCATAGAGCCCACTGCCGCTGATGGGCTTGTAAATGAGGGCAGAGTTTTGTTCCACATAGGTGCTATGGTCGCTTTCTGAGGTGGTGATTGAAATGAGATGGATTGTTGGGCTGAGCCAGAGGAAAGGAGCTACACAGGCATCCTCTGGAGAGTTTTCAGTGGTTCATCATGGGGGTAGCATTGGAGGGGATCTGAGTCGTGCAGGCAGTTTTCCATTATCTTGGGAGTGGGAGGATTCTGGTGGCATTTTTGTCCTGGGGTCAGGCAGGTCAACAGTGCAGTTGGCAGTGTGATTGGAAAAGAGAAGGACAGTGAAAGGAGAGACAGATTTACTGCATGGATAGTATTCTGACAGGTGTCCATGACAGAGGTACTGCAACCACATCAAATCCAGGTCAGATGTGGTCTATGCACACCAAGAGCAGACTTTTTTCTGGTCTACATTCTCTCTCTGTTTTTCCATCCCATCTGCTTTGATTTGCTCTGACATATCAATTACACATTATTACTGAGAGCAACCAAGCCCTGGAAATTCTAAGTATAATCCTGTACCATTGTGAGCAGATAAACTTGCATGTTTATAGCTATTAGCCACAGCCACTAAGCTCCAAAGAGAACACAACAAGGCCTGAAATAAATGTTTCCAGGCAGAAAAAAATCCAAAAAGCCTCAATCATGTAGAAAATCTTCCTCTTCCATTTCCCTTTGTGTAATGAAGAGGCTCTGTGAACCCTTTCTTCCTTCTACAAACATACTGTATTCTCAATGGCTCTGAGCTGTGAAATCCTGCTTCCTAAAATAATCAGCTTGAAGTAGTATATGATAGAAACCTCATCACTTTGGACACTTCCTGGGTAGCACTGGAAGATGGATTAGTCACAGGAGAGGACTAGATAATTGAAAAGATATTTTTTCTGATTCTCTGCAGTTTCCTCTCATCCTTTCCATTCATTTAGCATAAGAAATAAATATAGAGCTATGCAGCTATATCTCACCACTGTGCCTGTGACTGAGAAATGGAGGAAAGAGCACAAAGAAATGTGCTGTGCTTGGATTCTTACCATGCACGTTTGCCAGGAAGACTTTAATCCCGATCTTTTGATAGCTGGAACACAGCTGGATGTGAAGATGTAGAGAGGATAATAGTAAACAATAATGATAATTAGTGATGCTTTGGACTTATGTAAGGCCTTTCATCCAAGACCCAGCTCCCACATTGCAGATGCTAATTCATACCCCCCCACCAAGCTCCAAGTGAGGAAGATAAGAGGAAATTATTGTCCTTTTGTGGGACATTCAGCAGTATGTGTGGTCCCTCTCTGTATCCCTCTATATTCCTTCTCATTGGCTCTTGGCTCACAGTTTGCATGTGTAAAGTCACAATGGAATACAGTAGGTACCATCTCTCTCTTGAAGTATCTTCATCCCCATTTAATGCTTGGTCCTTCCATAAGTGCCGGCTACTGGATTAGACCCTAAATAGATGACCCTGTCCCAATCCTGTGATTCTATAATTGCGTGGAAACAAGGTTGCATAAAAATGGTTTGCTCAAGAGATCACAGGCTGAGCTAGTGGCAGGGAACTAACCTTTGCCAGAGCTTTTGTGCCCATCAGATCCACGAAGCACACTCCACTCATGTCCAGGATAATGGTGTGGAAGCTGATGTAGGGGGGTGCTGTGGTCATTGGATCAACATTTGCACCTGGGATAACAGTGCAGGTGCTGCCCCGGTGGCTCGAGATGCTGCCCATCTCACTCGAAGTGTTGACCTGCCCAGCATTGTTTGTGGGTGGGTGAAATGAGACGTAGGAGATGTTGATGCCATTGGCAGTCATTTGGTTGTTATTGGTGTCCGTCGGGGAGGTGCTTTCAAAATCTTTCTGGAGCTCTTGCACAGACAAGGTCTGCAGCCAAACAAAGGCAATGAGGATTATCAGTGCTCTAGACACACCTAGTGATGCATCCAGCCCAAATCTTGTGGTTGAACTACAGCTGTGTTCAAACACTGGCAGCCATTATGGCAGCTTGCCAAAAAATAAAAAATCCTAATGGCTATACCTAATTTGCGCACGCTCGAGCACGCGTGCGCGCGCACACACACACAGACACGCACACATCTGTATTAATAATGAAGACTGAACATGCTATGTCCTTACTGGCCCTCTTCTATCACAAATATCTGTTTGCATTCACTAGCTATAACATGAACGTAAGAATGTGAGAATGGCCATAAGTGGGTCAGACCAATGGTCCATCTAATCCAGTATCCTGTCTTCTAAAGTGTGGTCTTCCCCTATTGTTACAGACCAGGGATTCCCTGCAAATCATCCCTACCTAGACACCCTGCGCACATTGAAATCTGGCTCCCAATGATCTCAACAAGATTTTTGCCACTGAGTTTGGTGGGACTGTGGTTTGGCCTTTCTGTAGGTCACTACAACATGAGCAGCAACTAAGAGAGGGCAGGGCAAAGAGTCCTGGGGAGGTTGGAAAGATAGACATACGTTTGGGATATGCAGCAATAAAGCAAACTCAGAATGAGTTACCTTGTTGTTCTTGAAGAAGAATTTTGGCAGCTTCGTTGGTTTTTGAGCTGCCGCCTTCTTGTCCTGGTGTTTCACATATTTTTTCCTGGCTAAGTACACTTTGCCAGGGTCCACACCAGTCTGTCGAAAAGGAGAGACAATCAATTAGCTTTGCTTCTGGAGTTAATCCATTAGAGCACTGCATGCTCCCCAAAGCAGGGTGAGTCTCCACCTCAGTTTTTGTCCCCACTGCTATTTTAGAGTACTAGTTCGAGTGTGGTAGTGTGAGTCTGCCTGCCTTGGCTCGAAGGCTCACTCCTAGCTACAGCATAGACATATCCTGAGGGACTAATGTCACAAACTCTTGTACAAGTATGCACAGAACTTAGGTGGAGAAGCACAGGTTGTAGGAGGTAATGATTTGGAGGAGGCACTAGAAAGTTAGTCTGTGTGCACGTGGCTGAAATGCTAGTGGCTGTTGGAGATTCACTGTCATTAGTTGTTCTAATAAAGAGCCAGTTTAGTTTTAAAAGCATGCAATGGTCTCCTGTTATTACCCAGCATGTGGGGCGTGATGTGCGATAGGAGAAGTGGGATGCAGCTGGCACGCTAGCTGAGTCTGAGTTAGGTGACCAGACGTTATGTGACAGCAGCCAGGAGAGCAGGGTGTGTAAGAGGATGGAGAAGGGTTGTGGGCGGGAGAAAAGGACTAAGTCCTGCGAGGGCAGAAGGGATTATTTATGAGGGCCTGCTGATTGGGAAAGGAACTGCTGGTACCTGAGAGGGGGAAACGTAGTGCTTGTATTATGGAACCAGAAGGACTTAATAAAATGAAGCAGACCCCTGCAGGGGAAAGGTTAATTTAAACTCCTGGGCGTTTGCAATGTAATTGGGCAGCTAAGCCGCAAAATGACAATTGGGATGACCATGTGGCAATGAGGCGGATTGTTTCCCCACAGCGTTGTGAGACCCTGCTGATTTTGGGAAGCCAGGTCAGAGGCTGAGAGCTGCGTGCTTTTGGAACTAAGCAGCGCCTCCCGCCGTCTCTTCAGACAGAAATTGTTTTTCTTACCTTTGCTATAACCTTCTCCCTGAATATCTCTGAGTTGGCAAAGTACAGTGGGGAGCAGTAGGTCACAATTTTAATCCCATCAAGTTCATTGACCTGCAACAGCACCAGAATTTAAATTACGTGTGATACATCGTTGCATGGGATTGTTGAGTTTGGAGGTTTTTTGCAACAAGAGGAAATACAGGTAGCGTGAGTAGATTTGGCAAAGAAACTTCAGGTAACCTTCAAGAATTGCCTATCCGTTGGGAGCACAACTAGAGCTGGGTGATAATTTTTGACTGAAACTTTTTTTTGGTGAAAAATCCAGATTCAGCAACAGTGAAATGTTTTGCAACTTCATGTCAGTTTCAGCAAATTGGTTTGATCGGTGAAAAACAATAGCTTTTCAAAAAAAATTTCTGAAAAAACCCTCAAAACGTTTCAATAATTTTGCATCCAAATGGCCTTTGGTTTCAAAAATTCTTTTAATTTTTATTTAAAATCAAATATATTTAAAAATAGGCAAAATTGAAAGGAAACCTTTTGCTCGACCCAAAATGATTATTTTTGGCGATTGCCAGTGAACTGAAAAGTCAGTTTTTTTGCCCAGCATTAGACACAGCTGTTAGTTGCCTCTGCTTTGCCATGGAGTAAGTATGCAAACGAGGAATCGCTCTTCAGGTGGGGTAGGCTGGTAGGAAATCTGGGGGGGCCTTTTGCTTAAAATAAATAACCACAATTCATGAAGCCCTCCACCGAAAGGAGCAAAGCAATTGTTATGGCTTCTGAAAATAACAAGCAAATACCCTTGGAGCTGAATCAGGTGAGACCACAACACAGATTACAGTCACTTATTGGTCAAGTCATGGAGGAATTAGGAAGGGGGGGCTTGCACTTTGCTTAGGAGATTTTAGCTTCCATGCTTACCTTATTGTAGGCTTTGGGGTTCTTGTAAATGTCAGTGGAAGTCACCTGGCCCAGGGCAGAGCCATTACGACTAGAGAAGGAAACACAACACACAGATAAAATTTAAGAGGGGGAAGAAGAGCCCTTCTTCTCTTGTTGCTGTGCAAGCAAGCAGCATCATAGAGTTATTGTTTATTTATACGATAGGAACACCAAAGGACTCACATAAGACTGAGTCTCTCATTGTTTTGGGTGCTGGTGAGAGCAAGGTTAATTCACAAAACTGCTCTATCCCTTGAATGAAATTCACCTCTGTGCTGTGGGCCAGCACCAGTTAAAGCCTATTCTGAGGGGATTAAGTCGTGTACAGCCTCTGTCCTGTGGATTTCACACTTCATGAGCAGTGGATCCCTTAGTAAAGGACACATGGAGCTGGTGTTTTTCTGGGCAGGGAAAACAGCTGCAGAATGACACCCGCTTCGGACAGGTAACGGCGCACAGGAATGGAAAGCAGGCGGTAGTTAAAGATAACATTCCTGTTTGCACATTCAAATGGGAGAGGCTGGAGCCTACATTTCCCCAGGGGCTGCTGTCATATTGTCCTTTGAGAATCTAGACCTAAGGCTACTGGTGAAAAGAACCTGTAGGTTGTTTTGTCACTGGAAAATGTTCTGGAGTTGCACAGTCACATTGGGGCTGGGTGCCAAGATGCTACTTACAACTGGGTGTGGAAAACCACCACCAGCACGGAAAATCCCACTCCAACAGCAAGTCCAAAGGGCAGGCCCAAAAAGAAAGCAGACAAGAAGCTCACCAACCAGACCAGCTGTGGAGAGATGAGAATGGCGAGTCACTTCTCTGTGCACAGGCAATGCTCACTCTGCTGAAACAAAATACCTATCATTTGGGGATTAAAACACTCCATCTCAGTTTTGCAGCTTTAGCTCACTTCCAGTTGTAAAGTGCTGTTGAATGTGCAAGAAAAGCTTCCACGGGCAGTGTCTGTTCTTGGGACACTGAGGCAGAGGTTCCATAAACTCATATTGCGCAGCTTTAGACAAGTGTCAGTACATATGTATGGTGTTTCATATCCCCCTCAATACCCAGACCAGCTCATTCAATTTCAAACAGTATCCATTTCACTAGTCAAGACGGCCTTTGCTTCTGAGGCCCTTTTCAAATTTATAACTATTTACACCATGCTGCAAGCCCTAGCCGCACTTCAGCAGATAGTCTTTTAGTAGAAATGTGCGTCTACTTGAAAACATTCTTTAACAGCTGCTATAAAAGCTATGGACAAGTAACTGATGGAGAACTAGTGCCCTTTGAGAATCATCACCTACAACAGTATTAATAGGCCTGATTCTGATTTCATTCCACACCACAATAATGCCACTGAATTCATATCCCAGATTTACTCTGATATGAGAGAGGGGAGAGAATCAGAAACAAACTCTTCCATTTTATCAGCGACTTCCCCTCCCCATAAACCATTTGTAAATTATGTGATACCTGAACAGTGATTCTTGCAGCCAGCTCTGGGGTGAAGCATGACAACTCTCTGATATCACATAGCAATGTTGTGACAACAGATGAGGCAGGAAATGGAGAAGGTTACTGTATCCAATTGAAATTCCAGGGAAGATTCAGGTCAGCACAATGCAATTAACCAAACTGAAATTTGGCCAGGATAATGGGATCAACACCCCATCTGTTACAAAAAAAAAGTAGTGCAATTTTTCTTGACCACAGGGGATCAGAGACCTATTTCATCGTCTGATCCAAAAGACTGCATGGCATGGAAAATTAGATCCAAGCCCCTTAGAATCTTATGGAACATCACAGATGGATCTGAATGGGGTCTATCTGGAATAGGGTGAAAAATTGATGTTTTTTAATATTAGGATAGCTAACATAACTTGAATTTGTCTGTGAAAAGTGGTCTGGTTTACACAGAGTTTAGCGAACAAGTTGGCTAAGCCAAAAACACGATTCTTTACCTAGTCAAGATGCATCTTTAGGGTTTCCTCTACAACAAAAGTAGTTGGTACTGTTTTAACAGAGTTAAACGGTGTCGAAACTAGCTGCTAAAGAGGTGTTTCAAGTCAGCTTAGCTCACTTGTTTAGAAAAGGACCTTTTTGACTAGTCAAAACAGCCTTTGGGTTTGTCTTTGCTTAAAGGTTTTCTTGCTTTTACTATACCATAATATGGGAGTTATAGAATATAAAAATGAGCTTGTACCAATAGAGCTTGTTTCAGTCCAGGCATTTAAATAAGTGGAACTGATATAAGGCATCTTTATGCCACTGTAACAGCACCCACACTAGGGCTTTTCCTGACCTAATGATGAATATGCCTACATTACAGCGGCAGAGATGCTATACTAGCGTAGCGCTGCTGTGCAGACAGTTGCTGTCAGGAGGTGGCAGCTAGGTCGATACAAGAATTCTCTACCTGCATCCACAGTAGAAGTTGGGTGGATGTAACCATGTTGCACAAGGCACAATATTTTTCACAGCTCTGAGCCCCTGCGTCTAAGTCGAACTAGACGAGGCTGTTGTCTGCAAAATTGACTCACACTCCTAACCACCACTGGTGTTCTGGTTTGGCTTACAAGCACACACCAGCCCGTGTTGTTATGTGATGCACTAATGTAGTGGATTGAACTAGTCACATTTCTTTGAAAGGCCCTGCCTGGACTGGGGACTCATCTCCTCAGCACCTGTTTGAACAGTGTTTTAGACTAGTTGTGGATGACTCAGGCCAGTCCTTTTGGACTTCTTGTTTCTCCAATAAAGCAGTTTCCTTGGAATTTGAAAGGCTATTTTGGCCCGGCTTGCACAGATATCACCTACCAGCGTAAGTCCTGTTCAAACAAAATCTTCAAATGTCAGATATTTTCAAATTCCTTTCTGTCTCCCCCATGCTCTCAGATTGGGTTTATGTGTCAACCACTGCCTGAAATCCTTATCTTTCAGGATGGCCTCTCCTTGCCCTGGGGGGCTATTGTGTGAGTTTTCAAGTCATGACTCCAAGATATTGAGTAAGGCCGGTTTTGCTTGTTCTTGACAAACAGGCTCATATGGTTGATTGGCATTTAAATAGGGCAGGTAATAATTCAGGTCTCTACATTACATGCATTAAGTGTTACAGTGCTCAACGAGACCAGACACATTCTAACCATTGCATTTATGCTTGTGACACTAGACTGTATCCTGACTAGCACCGAGTCAGAGACGTTATTGTGCTTAGAGGGTGATACTCACCCTTTTGCATGGGACTGGCATGAGGCCTATGCAGTACTTCAATCCTATTAAGCCTTGTTTTGAGGGCTTATATGCTGTCCACGTCTTGGGCTGCCCCAGCAAGTAGGGGTAAGCGCCACCCCATTGAAAAATGTAATCATACCCCACTCCTTCACCCCCAGGACTCTCTCTGTGAGGTACTCACGCAGTCCAGCTTGCTTTTCTTCCACAGGTAGAAGGGATCAGCCAGCTGCTTTAGGGAGTTTTTCAGGTTCACGGCTATGAGGGCTCCCAGCACAGCCTGCCAAGCAGATGGTGTCGAATTAAATTCCAAGAGAGGAAACATGAAAGTGTTATTGCTCAGCCAGAAACTGCTTCCTGCAAACATTGCCCGCTCTCAGGTCTGACTGCCAAGATGGGCAGGGAAGAGGGATTAGTGGGGGTGAAGCTCACAAATAGCATGCTTCAGTTTGGGGCTACAATGGTTTGTTTTATTCCCACCAGTTCCTCTTCTCCTGCCAGAGAATCAGTGTGGACTTAGCTCCTTCCATTGCAAAACTATGCTTTGGGGAGGCTTCATTTAGGTCAAAAAGAGGAGTCATGTGGCACTTTAAGACTAACAGACTGATTTTTTGCATGAGTTTTTGTGGGAGAAAATCCCACTTCGTCAGACGCTTCGAAGATGGGTGAACTTACAGAATGGAATGAAAATAAATGCAAGGGGGTGTAAAACATAGGATCAGGTCATACAGTAACAGCAAATCAGAGCAGTTGGTTTGAACCTAACAATTATTTATTTTGAAGCATTTATTTTCATTCCATTCTGTAAGTTCACACATCTTCGAAGCGTCTGACGAAGTGGGATTTTCTCCCACAAAAACTCATGCGAAAAATAAATCTGTTAGTCTTAAAGTGCCACACAACTGCTCTTTTTTGCTGGACTAGACTAACACGGCTATCTCTTTGGAAACTGATTTAGGTAGGCTTTATGCAGAACACAGGGACCATCTTCCTGTCCTGCATTTGTACAGTCCCGTTCCATGGTAGGGGCTGGCAGGTTCTACTGCAGTACAAATAATAAGTTAATAACACTGATGAAGTATTTTTATTATTAACAAATGCCTGGTTCTGAGCACACCCAACGCTGGAGCTGCTTGGGTTCAGTTTCAACAGAGTGGACCAAACCAGCACTTTGAATCCAAATCCTGTGAAGCCTGGGGAACTTTGTGCCAGTTTTCATGACCCATATTTAGTTAATAAATAATCAAATAACAATCATACATTTATTCATAGGGGCTTTCCCACTTGGAAGTACATAATTAAAATGAAAGCGATGGAGGAAAAAGGCAGCATTGTCAAATATTTCCCCAAAATGGATTTAAAAGAGGATACCCAGTAGCGTTATATGGGACTCAGCAGAGCTAGCTCACAGGTGGCCACACAAATCTTGTCCTTTATTGTGCCAAGCCCATCACTTTGCTCACTCTTGGTTTCACGTTTGAATAAACCCAGTTTCTAGGCTCAAAGTTGACTCTGAACCTGCCGCTGAGTTTTGTGCTGACACCAGGAACTAGCTCAGATTTTCCGGACAGTTGGTTCAGATTCAGCCAGTGCGAAAATCCCAGATCAAGTGAGGCGTACAAAGGGACGTGTTGCTTATTAGAGCTACTTGCAGCTTCGCTGGACAACTCTTTGCTTAGAGCAAGGAAGGCTGACCTGGTTTGACTGCCCATAGATGACACAGAAAATGGAGGACACCAGACGAGAAGGGCTACTGTGCCCAATGGTGTCCCTATTTGCCTCCCTCCCACCCCGTTCTGAAGGGCCCTTTCGGTTGTGCAGGCTTTTACCTTTGGAAGGGGGTCGAGGTAGATCCCCAAAGCCAGCATAGTTATCATCACCACCAGGGCCACAAAGAAACTTGCCATCTGCAGAAACAAAAAGAATATTTACAAAGGTAACCTGGCGCTTTTAAACTTTGTTACTGAGCGGCGAGCCGGGGTTCGGAGCTCTGGGGTTCTGCCAGAGGCTTGCAGCGAGGGCTGAGGTGTGATATCTAATCTTGCTGCCCTTCAGTTTACTTGAGCTCTGTGCTCTTGCCCAAGGCTTGTCCCTTTGACAGACACCGCTCAAAAGCCATCGGTGTTGGTGCTAGATGTAAAGAAAGCAGCTACATAGCAA
The DNA here is from genome assembly GCA_007922195.1 of Podocnemis expansa. Lineage (NCBI taxonomy): Eukaryota > Metazoa > Chordata > Testudines > Podocnemididae > Podocnemis > Podocnemis expansa. The sequence goes on along the minus strand of ML682081.1, from coordinate 1,154,268 downwards.
AGAACGGTCTGGCCCTACGTGACCAGTTGGAGAGCTTAAGGGGCAGGGAATTCCTTGGGAAGGACCCTACAGGCATACCCAGTGGGTCAGACACCAGAGTGTCTCCTGGCATGGGGAAGTAGAGCTTTCAATCTGAATGTGTTGAGTAGTAGTGAAATCTCCTGGATTAGCAGCCCTGGCGAATGACGTGCAATCCTTCCGTCTGATCTCGGGAAGTGCTGAGCACACAGAAAAGCCGGTGAGGCCTGAAGGAGCAGCCTGCACTGAACAACTTTCCAAATCACCTGGGGCTTGCTCCACAGCGTGGGCAGCAAAAGTGTCCCAGCACTGACTGAGAGATGGGACAGTTCAGGCTTCAGGGCCCATTGGTCCTTGGCCGCTCTGAGTCTGCCAACAGGACAGCCAGTTAGGATGGTGGGTTCCTTGCCCACTGGAAAATGGGTTGAGATCCACAAACTCATCCACAGAGAGGCCACTGAAGACACCCATCAGATGGTAACAACTTCAGGTCAATTAAAGACCTCGTCTGGACTCCAGATGGAAATCTGGAGGGTAACAGCTCCATGTTCCTCATGAGTTGTGTGAGCCAGCTTCTCAACTAGCTCAGAAAAATATCATTCAGGTTCAAATTCGGTTTTCATTTACACTGGTATAAATCTGGACCAGTCGCTAAAATCAAGGGAGTTATTCTAGGTTAGCTACAATAGAACCTGAATCTCTGGCTCTGAATTTTAGCCAAGAAGGGCTCCATTGGGCACCTTCAGGTGTCTGGGTCTTTGTGGTCATTTATAGTCTAATCATGATTAACATCATGAAATTTGGCACCAGCAAGAGGAAAGTAAACACCTGAGATTTTCCTCCAGCCCCATCCACGGCTAGGGTGACAGACAGAGCACAGCAGATCACATGGATTTTGAAAAAGGATCCAAAGAAGTTACTGCAGCCCAGGGCAAGCATTTCCTGTGGAGAGAAGAGGAGGGTGTTTGTCAGTGGAGGAAGGAAGGATGGTCTTGGTGCCTGCTCAGTAGGTTTCTCTGGCAGCAATTAAAATGAGTTGAGAGAACCAGGTCAGAGGGACTCTTCTCTGAGCAGCATTGTCTCTGCAGAGTCTCCACCCTGTTATTCCTGCACCCGCCTCCTCTCCCAGGCTCATCCTGGGTCACAGGGTTGCTCCAGTCCCTCTCATCTCAGAGGCATCCCCGGATTCCCTGAGTTATGCCTGTGACTCATCAACTCCAGCCAGGGCCGGGCAACAAGAGTCCAGCTGGATTTCTCATTAAAACCAAACATTTAGGAAGTTTTAACAAATTTACAAACCCTTGCCGTGTAAAAATCAGAAGGAAAACAACCATAACACCCATTAGCTTTCATTTAAAGAGACATTATATAAGGCTACGGTCACAAGAGCTTTCTGTTTAACAGGGTGTTAGTGTCTTACAGACGGACCATCATTACAGCACCTAAAATAAGCCACTTTTAGTGCTTTTATTAATACCCACAAAAACTGGATAGGTGCTAGCAAGTTTTGCGAATGTGCTTTGAGTATTGAATAAAAGATAACCAGTAACTGGTGTGTTTCCATAACCATAACCAAGGTTTCATTTGGTAACAGATGTCCAATAATTTGTGATATTTGGTTACCGATTGCATCCCAGTGCTTGGACACGTGCTCAAGGTATGCATAAAATCACCTCTTTCACTGCACTTTCTCCATCATTTCTTCCCATTCAATCTATACGAGTTCTTTAGCCTGACTGGTCTGAGGAACCATTGAAACAGTATCTCAAAGCACTTTTCTTTTATTGTGCTGCAGATTGGGGTTATGAGTCCTCTTTTGCACATCAGACCCCATTCTTCTGGGGTAATTTTTCTAGCTAAGTCCTGTCCCCACCTATGTCTCCATTTCTTGCTAATTCAGCGCTGAATGCAGGCTGATTGCTGGATCCTGTTCCCAAAGACCCTGGCTTCTTTTGTGCCAACAACTGGTGTTTTAAAAGGAGAGAAAACAAGGGCTGACAAATGTCCTAAAGTCTTTATGAGGGCATCTTCTACATGAGTCTGATAGACATGGTAGCCACAGGGGTCTGCTTCAGCTTCCCTTCCTCAGCCCTGACTGAAACGCATGGCCAGTACAGAGCTAGTATGGCCATGGCTCTCAAGCAGGGCAGGAAGCATGGAAGGGAGAGTGCCTGGGAAAAGAGGTATGTCAGGAGCCCTCCGGGGGGGGGAGAGAGAGGTAGGACTGCCATGCAGGGAAAGCAAAGCAGGTAGATCACACACTAAACTCCCTCCAGCCTTGTACAATCTCCTTGTAGCACACAGAAAATCTGCTACAACAACAAACCAAACAAGGAGTCCCGTGGCACTTTTAAAGACTAGCCCAGACCATGTGCACAGCCCTACAATAAGACACCACTCTGTGAGCTCTGAGTTCAGGAGAGAAAGGCATATACGTCAAAGACACAGAATGCATTTTACAGCTTCGGTTGTGTTCACACAGCCCTCTTATTTTGAAACAATAGAGGTTGTTTCGAAATAAGATTTAGGCTGTTCACACAACCCATGGTTGTTTCGAAACAACGGGTCCCATTGTTTCGAAACAACAGCGTTGTTTCGAAACAAGTTAAACCCCATGTGGGGACGAAACAACGTTGTTTCGAAATGATTGTTTCGAAACAATGCCGTGCAAACATGTTGTTTCGAAACAACAGTGACTTGTTTCGAAATAACTGTTGCCTGAACCTGCTATTTCACTTTGACCTTCTTTCCTTAATTCGAATTAACAAACTGTTAATTCGAATTAAGTTATTTCAAAATAAGGTGTTATTTCGATACAAGTTGTTTCAAAACTACCATATCAAAATAACCCCCTGTGTGTGAACACAGCCTTCCAGTTTATGAACTGGGCTCCCATTTTCACATCCATTATACCTAGCAGCATCCAGCATCCTGACTGTATGCTTTTAAATAAAACTTACCTGGTTGGGGTCTACATCATAGCCATGTTTGGTTCCCAGGGTCCGTCCCATGGCCAAGTTGATCACATAGCCCACAATGGCAAGTGAGAAAGCTGTGCCAACCATATCTTTCCACTTGCTCACCAGTGGGAGTGTAGGTACTGGGAACCTGCAGCCAATGAATAGAGGAGGACATAGGTGTTTGGAAATGGAGTCAGTGAACCAAGATTTGGCTTTTTACATACAGGATTCACTTCACCCACTACTACTAGTCACCTCTTGGAGGAACACAGCAGCTGCGTAACATTGCACAGCAACATAGCACAGCTGTTTAGGAAAAGGAGTGAAGAATAGCATGTCCAAATGAAACTGCACGGGAAATGTAGGTCAGAGGACTTCAACTGTGTATTGGCCAGAATGCTGGGGCCCTTGCATGAAGTGCCAGAGATTTAAAATGACCACTAGGAACCACATCTGCCGGTCAATTTTTAATCTGAAAGACTGCACCTCCAAGCAACACGGCACTCTATAGTGCTATACAAAGTCATTGGCTCAAAACTCACAGAGAGGACCACCAGCAACTGCACCGCCTCCAACACCAAAAAGCTAGAGGTGCTCAAAAATTTTCCAGTGGAAAAGTCAGAAAATTAGACTAAATCAAAATATTTCACAGGAACGAGATGAGTTTAGGTGAAATTTCATTCTGAAAAACAATCAAATAGTTTGTTCTGATAAGGTTGAAACAGAATGTTTTGACCTTTGCATTTTGAAAAAAGGTTTTAATTTTGACTTTTATATTGTCTATTGTAACATAAATGATAATATAATCTAATGCACAGTGTTTTAGCCATGTTGGTCCCAGAATAGTAGAGAAAGAAGGTGAGTGAAGTAATATCTTTTCTTGGACCAACTTCTGTTGGTGAGAGAGCTACGCCTTTGAGCTTACACAGAGCTCTTCGTCAGGACAGAGGAAAAAAGGAGAGCTCTGTCTAGCTCAGAAACTAGTGTCTCTCACCAACTGAAGTTGGTCCAAGAAAAGATATGACCACACTCACCTTGTCTCTATATTATATTATATTATATTATATTATATTATATTATATTATATTATAAAGTCCAAGCTGAAACACAATCTTTTGATTGAGCCCAAATTAGATATATCAGAATATTTTGTTTCAAAGGAAAGGTTTCATTCTGATTCAGGACAATAGCAAATTTGGAAATTGCTTTCTGAGTTTCACACGGTTCTACAAAGAAGTCTAGTAGCATTCCCAAGGTTTCTGGGACTTGAGCACACGTGGTGAATAATATCCTACACACAATCACAGCTCTGGCCTTGTTTATTATTTCAGCATGGGACTGGGGCTTTGTGTCCCTCATAATTATAGCATTGTGCAGCGCCATATTGTGTGCTTTACAATTACAACTTGGTAATTACATGCTGCTCTTCATAATCCACTAATGGATTGACTCAGGTACAGAAAGAAGGATTAGGAGACATTTTCCACTCCAGGATGCCCTAGATTCTGTTCTATTTTGGTTCTTATGCCGCACCCAACACAACGCTATCTGAGTGCAGCACTGTAGGGCTATTGCTACATCCAGGGCTCAGTCCTCATCCTAAGATATTGTAAGATGATTTATGAATATTCAGGCAAATTAGTGCCTTCTCTGGCCACCAATGACAAAAGGCACTTGCTCTCTGTTACATGCCAAAGGGGCAGTCATATTACTCTTGTTCAGCAAAACAAACAAGGAGTCCTGTGGCTCTTAAAGACTAACAAATTTGTTTATTGCATGAGCTTTCATGGGAGAAAATCCCACTTTGTCAGAACTTCAAAGCAAATTTGTTAGTCTTGAAAAGTGCCACAGAGCTCCTTGCTTGTTTTGCTGCACTAAATTACACTCAGGGAGTTTGTGGGAGAGCTGGGGATGGATCCCAGGACTCCTGGCACAAAGATCACATGCAACTTTTGCCTTGCTCAAAACCTCAGCCATTGTGGAACCACTTGCTACCTGCTCCCAGGGCCCCTTTCTGCCCTGGAGGTGGTTTGTCAGATGCATAGATTTTGCTGGGGACGAGGTAATTATTTGGGGATAGCTACAGAGCAACATCCGTAAATGGGGCAAAGGTCCGCTTGGGGGACAGGAAGACATGATGGCAGCAATAAAATGGTGTCCTCTTCATTGTGTTCTCCATGTTGTTAGGTGGTGTCCTTGGTTATCCCTCACTCTTGTGGGGGTTGCAACCTAGATTGCAGCACAGGTTGGTAGGGGACTGGTTGAGAGGGGCTCAGGGCATGGAAATGGAAGCTGGCTTAATGACCACTTACCCCATCTTAATTTTCCCGACAATTGGCATGTTGTATTTCTCAGGCATGTTCAAGCAGCCGGAGATCGCAGTGGCTACTATGACCTGAAATCACAGAGGGTAAAGGAGCTGTAAGCGGACACAGCTCTGTAAGACGCTAGAGCAGCAGAATTGCCCTCTCGTTGTGGTGTGGTGATATAGTGGCTAATACCCTTCATCAGGAGCACCCCTGGTCCCAAAAAAGACCCGGAGATTGTGTGCTGGGATTCAGGGCTCGCGCGCTTTAAGCGCATCACCACTGCAGCCGCTGCCACGGCAGATTTGGGGCTCAAGCACTGTAACTTGGGGCTCGAGACTTGTAAGCCCAGAGCCAGCGATGCCCTGCCCATCACAGCAGAGAATGAGACTCTTAATGCCAAACTCAATCCTGGATCACATGGGAGAAACATCCATTGGCTTTAGTGAGGGTAATCTCCATTTATGTCATGGATGAATTTATCCCCATGGGCATTAAAGGTGTCCACTGAGAGTCCAGTAGATGAGGGGGGAAAAAAAGGATGTGGGGAATTCTCTTCATCTTGAGGATATAAAAATATTTTGGGTTTCCCTGTCTGCTTTTATCCCAGGATATCCAAGCTCCTGGTGAGCATTAGTGGAGCTACACAACACGAGGCTGATCAGTCATATTGTCTCCTTTTTGCAGATGGAGAACTGTGGAGTAGCAGTGAGCTGGGTACAGTGTGAGGAATAGTACCCAAGGATCCTGACTCCTAGTTTCCTGTCCCAAAAACTCAGTAACACTCCCTCCCTCATGGCCACTTTTGGTTATTCTACACACATTCATGAGGACACTGAGCCCCTCTGTGTTCAGAGAGAGCTCACAGCAAGAATATGTCCAGCAAGGCCTCTGTAGATATGAACCTAGCTTGCTGCAGCTTGGCAGAGGCTGGGAAGATGTGTACATTGTCCTGATTTTACCTAGAGGAGAATCAAAACTGGATGAGTGAATCTGGCATGCACACAGCTGATATTTGGAGTCCCTGATACAAACATCCTGTCAAACTCAACCCTAGTTCTGACATGAAATTCAGTGGGGTCAGCAGCTTCTCCATGAGATTTTGAAGCTGCTGCATTTCTGACATTAAGGCCAAACTCAGGGGCCCTAATTTCCTGTCACCCTGAGTTGTGCACCAGAGCAAAGCTGAGGGCAAGGATGGATGTGAAGTGGTACCAGATTAGAAGGAGAGATCTTCTGTCTTTGTGTAAACAACCAAGTGAAGCAGGGACAGGCAGGTGTGCATGTTCCACTTGAACCTACACCAAAGACACTGTTTGCACAAATCCTTGACTTCTACATGACTCTAATCAGAGTGATGCTTCCGTGGTGTGTCCTGCTTCCCCAAGCATCCAAGCCATGCAAGTGTCTTGGGTATGACATTGTGCCTCGCCATGTGTCAGTGCAAGAGTGCTTTGGAAGCCAGGCCCTTTCCCTGCTGGCCATGGAGATGTACCTTCCTGAGAAGGGTTGAGGAGAAAAGCCTTCTTCAGAAGGAGCTTGGGTGTTACTTACTATGACGATCTCCATGGGTATGGGCACCCGGATCTTCTTCATGTATTTTAGATTGAGCTCTTTCACGATAATCAGGAGCACAGTGCTGATCAGGGCAAAGATGAGGGATGCTACGTTGGTCTTGGGGAGATTTTTGCAAATATCAATAAACGTCTATAGAGTAAAGAAGACGAAAGCTGTTAGCAAGATGTTGAGGGTGCTGCTCAGCATTTCACTGGGCAAAGCAAAAAGCTCCCCCACACACACACACCACACACATCTGACTTACTCTAGCCTCTCCATGGACATTTCTGAGCATATGAAACAGGAACTTGGGAATGAAACAAGCACCAGAAATCCAAGAGAGCTTGTTTCTGTGAAACAAACAAGGAGTCCTTTGGCACTTTTAAAGACTAACAGGTTTATTTATTGCATGAGCTTTCATGGGACAAAATTCCAATTCGCCAGACGCTTTGAAGAGTTGTCCAGCTCAGTTGCAGATACATTGAGTTAAGCAGCCAAACTTTTGAGGATCTGGCCGTATAATTTTAAAAATATTCAGTCCCTTCACCTGGGCCCATAATTACACCTTTGATTACTGAAACTCAAAACATTTGGAAAAACATATTTTACACTGTTTGTGCTGGCTGCATCCTTTTTTGTGGTGTTTCGCTCAGCTAGAACAGTGAAAATAGACTCATAAAGGGACCGAGTCCCTTCTCCTATCAATCTCATGCGCTTGTCACTCCATTGCCTGTGGTGGAGTCATTCTTGATTTATACCCATCAAAAGAGGATGAAATGTGGATCAGCCCTGGATGGGTCTCCCTCCCTCGTGCTGCAGCACCCGGATTGCAAATAATGCTGGGGAATGTCTGAAGCCAACAGAATATCGGCACTCATTGGAAAGCTACAAAGCATGGCTGTGTCTCTACAGCCTGTAGGTTTAGATTTTCCTGCACTGATCCTAGGGAGATCTGACATGCTCTCTTCTCTGCTGAGTCATCTGATTCGGTGATTCCAAATCTAAACCTAGGGCTAAGATCAATACAACAGTGTTGCCTATAGTCAAATGAGGAGCTGCCAGAGTGGTCCAGACCGGGGAACCATCTAGTTCAGTGTCCTATCCCTGTGGCATGTGAGACGCTGAGCCAGGGCGTGGAGAGAAGGTCCCCCCCCAAAAGAGCCCACTCACATAGACGATGGCCAGGGGCCCAGTGTAGGCAGGAATCGTCAAGCCAAAGACGTATTTGAGCACCGAGATGAGGATCTGAAGTCCTGCGGCAGTCATGAAGCCCCTGATGAAGGACTCTGAGAGGTAGATGGCAACGAAGCCAAACTGCACGAATCCCAGACAGAGCTAAGGACGGACAGACACACACATCACAGTGAAAAGCGACAGGAAACTTTCCACCCCCCGCTTTCCTAGGGGCCATCAGAGTGGTCATAAATGGAGAGATGATCTATGCACCAAGCTGGGGCAGCCACTTTGTACTTGGGGTAGTCTGGACACAGAGCCAGGGACAGTCACACCAGGAAGGGAACATTTTCTGCTGGCACAGAGCCAGTATAGAGGCTGTGAGGGTGTGGTATGGATTCTGCTATGCCAATCCAAGCCCTTGTTGTGGTTTTGTTCCCTTGGGGCCACTTGTGTAACCTGGTGAGCACTCTAACTGGTCACTTTCTTTGCACGTGGGATTGGAGAGTGCAAAAGGTGAGCTTTGAGCTACCTTGTCTATTGCCTCCTCTCCCTCAGACCTGCTCCATGAGCTGATGCCTTCTCTGAACACTGGCAGTAGAAATACGGACTAGGTCTCTTCCTAGTCACTAACACCCTAGCACACACACCATGTCTCCTCTGGACATTGCCATGTCCTTAATTTTCTACCACCTCCTGTGCTCCCGTGCAAAGTGTCATTGGAATAAAACACACCAGAACCAGAAGACTCTTCCAAACCCTTTGTTTCCAGGTATTGTCTCCTTGGAAATAGTTCCAGTTGTTGAATCTGACAGCACTGTCATCCCCTTTCTATAGGGTGTGTGTATGATGAAATCCCATTGCAGTTCTCCAGCATAACCAGTCACTGTCAAATTTCATGCAAGGGGTAGGGTTAGGCTTAGCACAGGCCAAGGACACAACAGCTTTGGTTCAGAGATGTCCTTACTTGTATGATGGCCGTCAGACAAGCTAGTGTGGCGGAGATCTCCAACCTGGCTGCATCCATGGCTGTTTGGTTGATGTTCATCTCATTGGTCGTGTGGTTAAAGTATTGGAAGTCAGAGTCAGGAGCAAGATCGTGGCAGACGTTCCCAACAATAATACTGATGACAGCAAAGGTGCCTGAAGCACAAAGCAACAGCTCTGGTGATTTACTTGTATGCAAAATGTCTCATCATGAGCAGCACTGAAGCAGCTTAGATTGGGCAAATGGAGTCACCCACCACTGCAGCGCAGCCAGGTCTATAGCAGAACATGAAGGTGGTTTATCAGCACACGGTCCATTGACTAATGCTCCGGAGAGCAGACTTGGTAAAGCAGTGCTATGTCAGGAGACACAGTACAGCTGGAGGATGTGCCCTTGGGCTATGAATGCAGACATTCACATTTCACAACTAGAAAGGGGAACTTACCTGGGACCATCTGGTGGACACCACCGAGGATGAAGTATGGTATCAAAGGAAAGAAGGAGGAGTAGAGTCCATTGACGGGAGGGAGATTGGCAAGCAGTGCAAAGGCCATCCCTGAAAAGTGCAAGTGAAATTAACTTCCGATCTTTCACCTCAGTTCTAGCTGCACTCCTTGGGAATTCCCCTACTGGGGCCAAGCAACGACCTCTGGAGCCTGTCTTTGACAATGTGCTGAGAGCCTCAGGGAAAGACACAAGAAAGCCTATAATGGACTTTTATGGAGTGGGCCACTGTACCAAGGTGGTCCTCCCTAGGGATGCAGGACTGTTTTAGTGACTCATCCAGTTAGCAGAAGTTACAGATCTGTGCAAAGCTGCTGAGTCAGCTCTTCCAGTCTTTGTGGTAAATGCAACTTGTTAATGCTTCCAGGGCATGAGCTGTGCCTCTCTGGCCGGAGGGAGCTAGGAGCAGAAGCGGGGCGGTCCTTCAAGGAAACCCAGGAAGGGCACGATTTGAGGAGAAAGCACAGGCTGAGGGTTTATGTTCTGTTGTTGCCAGTATAGTCAAACTCCCGGAAGGGGATAAAATCAACCACTGGCAGGATGAATTGGAGCAGGCAGGAATGTTCCCGCCTCATGACTGATCATGGGGAAAGTTACTTCTTAACCTCCAGTGGAGAAACTGAGAGAGAAAATTTGTCTCACCTTGTGGCACTTGGATTGTCCCTGCACTAATTCCACCAAGGACATCGGGCACAATGTAGTCTTTAATTTTGTATTTGGGGAGCCAAGCAAGTATTGGAAACAAGCAGTAGATGATGACTTTGAATCTGGCTGTTGAACATCTAAAGAGGAAACAAACAAGAGTAAGGAGGGAGGATCCTGATAAGACACATTTCCCCTTACTATGAGGTTTCCTGTGCAAAATCATGAATCTCAATGCCCATTGCCTTAGGCAGCTGTTTACGCCAGTGCAGAGAAGGCATGAAGTCAAAGTGGATGTGAAGAGTCACCAGTCTGATGTGGTAACGTTCTGCACAAACTTCACTTTGGCACAGGTGTTGACATAAGGAGCAAGCAGTGCAAGGATGAATCAGGACTTTTAATTTTAGCTGCTCTATTGTCATGGGATGGCTCAGAACCCTTTATCCAATCCTTCCTCAAACACTGGAGCAAATGCTACGTGGATCAAAACTGGTCCTGGCTTTGTTGCATATTGCTAAACTACTCATGTCATTTGATTCTGCCTCACACAGCAACACACCAAAATTGGAAGTATTAACCAAATTAGCCCCTCTCCAGAGCTTTGAAACTTCAGATGACCTGGGATCTGAATCGGCCCCATTTTCTGGCTGCATTTCTGTCCTTGCAACCACTAACCCAACCAGTGGGTTTGGCATTATCCAAGCCATCTCTGGTTTGCCACAGCTCTCATCCTGGATTACTTGGATCAACACATTTTAAGACAGCCTAAAGAGAAAGGCGATGCAGGTTTGCTAGTTGCATCCAACAGATATAAAACTAGCAAACTAATATTGGTAACAGTCTGTAGTGTAGAAGGCACATAAACTAACTAAATATTCCTGAATAAAACACACCAGCAAACACCGGGCCCTGTGAAAAAACAAGAGCGGACCCGCACTCTTCATAAGTTGCCCCTGGTTAGTAGCAGAGGCTGAACGTCACACATGTTAGAAAAGGGAAGTGTAGCCCTAGGATTTTTGTATGGCCCTAGAGTGTATCTATCTTAGAAAGAGCAGATGAAGTTTTCAAAGCAGTTATGGGGTTTAGACACATATATGCTATTGAAATTAAAGTAAGGTCTTATGTCTACATCACTGGAACTGTTCAGGAGTTTCAGGCCGTATCACTCTCTAACGGTTAGAACATAGGGCTTGGGCACAGGGTTCCTCCATTTTCTGTTCCTTTCTCTGCCGCTGACTCATAAGGCTCTGAGCGCACCACTGAACGTCGGCTTACCCCTCCATCCAATAGATCTAATAACGAAAGCACAGGCTTCCTTAGTTAATGTCTGCAAAGCCCTTTGAGATGTCTGAATGAAAGATTTTTTTCTACATAATTGCAAAACAAAAGCATCTTAATGAGCACAGCCAGATCACCTTTGTTTCTGGTGATGTGCCACACTGCGGCCTGATTCACTTGAAGTGAAAACCATAAATTCCATTTATCTTTCAATTACAGTGCAAATCTAATCAAAAATATTCATTACTCAGTTCTCATTATCCTGAATTTATTCATCTCCAGCAACTGTGATTGCATTTGCTCCCTTGGGTGTTGCTGTTCCGTACTTCGGTGTGCTGAGATACCAGTTATCCGTTAGGCTTATTTAAGAACTCCCTCTACTTAAGGAGGAGTTTAGGCACCTGGATGCCGCCCAAATCTAAAGTAAACGTGGGGACAGCCTCAACCTCTGAGCATCCATGTCTCTAGTCTATGGCTTTGCCTATCCAAAGCACAGAGAGTATCTCAAAGAGCTGCCCATCTTTATTTCACAGGACAGAAATCCTTCCACTCCTTAGATGTATGCTCAGTTAGCTAACAGATTTCTGGGCTTGACTCACAGTTATGCCGTTCCTGTGTGTGGGGCAGGGCCAGAACTGTCTGAATGTTCAAGGAGAGTTAAAGAGGCCTTAAGCCAACTTTGCCCTCCCCATATGCTGAAGCAGGGCCCTAAGCCCACTGTAAGTTAAAGCAAAGCAAGGAACAGCCACAAGACTGCACTCCAGCCATTCCCCAATTCATTTCCCGTGCTAGGAGCCGATAACATGGTAGAAGCAGAGGCTTTATGCTAGGTCTGTGCCAGCTAAGGAGCCCTCATACATCTGGGGTGCTTTCAAGGGGCCATTTGTGATTATTTCAAGGCCCTTTTATGCTGCCAGGGCTGCATAACAGAGCCTTTGTGTGTTTTTATGAATCGAACTTACAGGGTTGTTAGCTGCTCCAGTGGGAGCTGGTTGCCTAACTCTTTTTATGCCTTTGAAAAATATCTCTGCTAATACTCATATTTTAGTCAACTACACAAACAGGTTGTCCATGCGTCCTTGGTGCTGCTGTGCTCAGGTTGTAAAATGCCGTGGCAGACTATTTCTTTGCTTAAAAAATGTTTTCCTGGAATTCTTTTTAATGGAAATGCTGTGTTAGTATCAGGATTTGCATTCTCTCCCTTCTCCCTCCACCCACTACAAAATGTACCTACTGAGCCAAATCTGAATTGGCAACACGCCCCAAAAGAGATTCAGTAGCATTCTGCATTACCTGAAAAGGTTCTTTAGTTTTTCGCCCACTGGGTAACTTCTCTTTTTCTTCTCAAATTCTTCATCAAAGAGATCGACAGAGTACGCTGCACGGTCAACAACATAACGTGGCCTGGCTTGGTTCATCTCTGTGTCTTCAAAAATTGCCCCAAGATAAAGGAGAAAAAAGTCAGAGTGAGCAGAGATGGCCGCCAAGCCAAGTTATATGAGAAGAAGAAGAGAGACTTGATCGAGTCTCTTTAATCCAGGCATTTAAGATTTCCACTGAAACAGTCTGTCTCCTAAATCTCTCCCCTTTCACAAGCAGGCTTCTGAGGGCAAGGGATTGTCTGTTCCCAGGATGGGTCAGCACCTCTTGGACAAAACGGATTTTTGTCACCTGTTTTATAATGAAACTCATAAGTGAGGTAATGTGGTCTAGAGGAATGTGCACAGGACTGGATGTCAGGAAGTACAGTGCTAATCTTGGCTCTGCCAATGACTTTGCTGTTTGGGCTTGGAAAAGTCACCTGATCTTTCTGTGCCTCAGTGTCACCAGCCATAAAATGGGGTTAGTGATACGTCATAGCCCTGTTGGGAGGATTAAATAGCATGTCTGTGAAGCACTGGGCAGTGGGAAATATGAACATTTTGAGTCCAGAGTAGCTTCCCTCTAAGAGGTCCCAGCTACCGTGTCTCCTTACTTCACCTACACATAACATCCTTAATGCTTCATATTTGCATTTAGAGTTACTGCTCTGGACTAATATCCGAGTCCTGCCAGAAGCTGGGAACAATTTTCTTTCTCATGGAGATCTAACAGTTGCTGACCTATTTATACGATACTAATGTCGAAAAGTCCTGTTTGACCAGTCCTATGTAATATCTAGGTGTCACCAGGGGAAGATAATAAACTCCCCATGGCTCACTTTAGTATAAACAAAGCCATCAGGGGAGAGGGGCGACCCATTATGAGCTAATGTGTCTGAGGGCAGGGAGGGGGAACGCATGCATTGGAAACAAGGATGTGGATAATTATTTTTGTCTGGATTTAAGTATGTCATTGCCCAACACACAAGCAGAGGATGGGAAAGAAGCTGGAATTTCAGAGAACAGAAGAAATTGAGAAATGAAATGCATATTGTGAAAGATGTGAGATGGACAGAACCTCACCTCCACTGATATCAATGGAGGTACGCAGATTTCCACCTGGACCTTTTCAGTGGATATTTTGACCTTTCAGAACCAAAATCATAGTAAATTTTTATTTAGATCTCTCTTTACCAGTACTCTAAGTGTTACAGGAAATCATATACAGTAAAAGTTCTGGAGCTGACCAGTCTGTATGACAGGCAAATCCAAACTGGTTTAGAACTAAATGCCATTTTACACCCAAAATTCTGGGAGTATTCGAATAACAAACTCTCCTTATGTCTTTCTCTGAATCGTTTTCTGCTAGGCCCAGGAATATCCAAGAGTTTCTAGTGTAAACTGGGATTAAGGCCTTACTGCATGGGGAAATTGAACAGAATGACTATACTGAAATAAACTATTCCAGAATTGCTCCCCAAAAGAGCACTCTGTTTCATTATAAAAATCACTTAATTCTGGAATAATATAGTAATTGAAATAGCTCAGGGGATCTCCTACTATGGGTTGTGATACCAAGTTGGATCATGAAATCAACAGATGCAATCATGGCAATCCTAAGTGTGCGAAGGACACCATTTTGCTCTGACAGCATAACCTCACACATATGATGCATGCAATGCGACACTGGCTGGAGGATGGCATCTTCCATGCTCTCTGGGGCTGCAGGAAGCAAAGCAGCTGAAAACAGGGTTATGCAGGCAATAGAGAATTGCTGAAATAGCTGGTTCAGTCAATTTCTTTGTGTAGACAAGGACACTGAACTCATCCTTTGAGAAAGTCTGAGGGAAGAGGATAGTCAGAGAAAAGGAATGTAGGTTTCCAGAGGAAAAGCTACGTTCTAGTTGCATAGAGCACGTTGCAATCTGAGAAGTTGTTGCGATTTGCTTAGACCCACTCTAGCAAAACTAGCCATATAGACAAGGCAGTGTAGGCTTTGAGGTAGGCTGAACAAATATGTCAGGCTCACATTGCTAGCGTGCTCTGAATCTCAAGCCGCCTCATCCACATCACTAATGTTAGCCAAGTCAACGCAAGTAGAGCGAGAACTGGCATGCCCACAGAACTGAAATCACACCTTGAATTGCAATGTAGATGTACCCTTGGACTGGCAGTGATGTAGTTGATGTTAAATATTTTGGGCCCAGTTCATCCCTGGTATGGCCCCCCACTGAAGTCAGTGGATGAATCGGCTATTGTGTTGTTTTGGTCTATTTTCTGCATTGTTGCCCCTGCCTATCTCAAGTGACTGCTAAAATGAGAACATTTGCATGAATGAGGATGGTAGGACTGATCCTGCTGTCTGATATTCCCAGAAGAAAAAAATCTCTCTCTCTTTGTGTATATATTGAGAGGGATAAAAACAATGTGACATCCAGATCATAGGACTGGAAAGATGCTGCTCCAACAATACCTGAACAGAACAGAATGCATTTGCCAGAAAAGGTAGTCAGGAAAAGAGAATGACTATCTGCAAATCACTTTAAAGGCTGTATGTGACCGTGGCCTCGTCCGCCACTGAAATGCCGAGCAGAAGATGGCACCTGTTCAGCTATGCAGAGGAGCATCAGTCTGGGTTGGGAAGCAGGGGATAATATACTCCGCTGAAGACATGATGTGATTCTAGGAAGGCAGAATTTTAATTGTCACCCACGACAGGCAGCAGCACCCTATCTCCTGTGAACAGCACCAAGGGATTTTTAATGAGTAGGGCCATGTCTAAAGTAGACAGGGTTTGCCAGGACCGCTGTAGCAGTATGACTTTATTGGTAAATTTTCCTGGTGCAGATACCAACTCTTCTATCCATGTAGCTTATACCAGCTGTGTAAATGAAATGAGAGAGCCTGGCACTGGGACCTTTTTTGGCAGTATAACTGCATCTACGCCAGGGCGTTTGCTGGTATCAAACTGTCATGAAAGAAATCTCACCCCACTTCCTTTACTACCAGGCAATGTGTCTAGTGTAGACCTGGCCTACATGAGACTAGGACCTTGGTCTTTAGCCACTGCAAAGAAGGAACCTCTAGCAGCAGAGCCCCATTCCAGGGTATTGTGTCAAGAATGACTCAGGGGGAAGAGTGGTTTTCCTTTAGCATGTGTTTACACTGAAATCAAAGCGTGACATGCTTTGATCTAACTAGCTGGAATAACGATAGCAGTGAAGTCATGATAATGAAGGCTAGAGGCTCTTGTACAGACGCAGGCTTCTTGGCAACATAGCCCAAGATGGGCGGGCTTTGCTGATGGTTGCACCCAACCTAGCTAGCTTATGATCAAACAGGTCTAGAATGTAGGTCCTACAGAGGTGCTAGGCAGCTGGTCAAGACAGGATGCCACCCAGCAGCAGCTATAGCTAGTTGGCAATCCACTGCTCATGACCTGCCATGGACCATGGGAAGTCCTGCCTCCAAGGCTCTGACAGGCAGCAGCCCCATGGCACCCCATTGGCTCCCCACTCTATACAAATTCAAAGGGTATTTCATGCAGTAGTGTGGGTCTTCTGTGGCGACCATGGTTTCCTTATCTGCTGGGTGACTCTTGGCTTGATTTATCTTTGCCTTCTGACCTGAACCCTGAAACCTGATTTGGATATGGACCTTTGGTATCTGCTCTGGCCTAGACCCTGACTATAAAACATCTTTGCTACTCCCAGCCTTGGGTTTGACTTTACTTTGACTCTTGGCCTCACTGCCCTTGTTGGGATCTTGATACTCAGGAATGTCTGCAACTGCTGCAATCACACCTCTGATTGCAGCGTAAATATATCTTCTGAGGTCCTGAAGCTCAATCCCGGGAGCTGATGAGATCTTAGCCCATGGCAGCATGGCTGCAGGCTATAGCTTTGTACATGGCGGTCACAAGCTCATATGGGAGTCTGCTGTTCTACCCGCCTAACCTGGGCTTTTCCTCTAGGCTTTCTCCAAAGATATGGGTTCATGCTCCTAATAACAGAGCTGAAGGGGCCGATGGGACTAGACAGTCTCAGAGAGGAGCTTCCAGGCGTCCCTGCTTTTTTGAGACATTCCACCCTAAGGAGATAGATCACTGAGGGCAGTTGGGTGTTTCTGCAATGGTTAACTCTTTAGTTTTTGGCCCTGCCCATACTGTCTGTAGCAGAACAAACACTTGATAAAACCAGGAGCCTAACAGGTTGTCTGGAATGAGTATTGACAATGGTTTGCTCCCGTCTATACTAGTGCCCAAAGTGTTTTCCACCCCATTAGAGAGGGATGTGAATGGAGATCTGGGGAAGTCATCTGCTGTCAAAAACAGGGCAACTTCCTTGCGCAAATGGGCCTTTTGCACACCTCATCAAGACTTACCATCATACACCACAGCGGACTGAGCCTGAGAGGGTCCGAGCACACTTGGCCTTTGTCTCTCAGTCTTTGCATTCCTCATGATCAGATCCTACACATACCGAGTGAAATCCTGGCTCAGAAGGAGTCAGGATTTCACCCATAAATGTGTGCCCAGGGCAATGATGTCACTGCTAGCTGAAAGTTCACCATCTCTGGGGTGGGGTCTGGAAGATCTGAACAATGCACAGCAACACAGCACAGAAGCCAAGGACAGGAAATGAAGGCTAATGCATACAGCTGAAATGTCCAGGAGAATATAGGTCAGCTGCATGACTTAGGCTACTGGAAATTTGGCTGGGAGATCAAGGTTAACACTGTGGCATGTGCCTCAAAAGCTCTAATGACCACATGGAGCCAGAGGAAGGTCTCACTCATCATCCAAAACACAGCCTCTCCAACCATGAAGTGCTCAGTAACACCAGACTTGGGCGGGGGTGAGAGCTGACTCAAAGAGAAGAGTGCCACATACTGCATGACCAAGCTCCAGTCCCCCCGAAACTGGGTAGGTCTCCCAGGCTATCACGGACCCTGCCTGACTTCTATTGCAAGGAGTGAGGCAGCAGTAAATGACAGTGCAAGGAGACCTTCCCTTCCTGCATCACTGGTCACCGAGTTCAGCACGCTCCAGCTGCTGGCACTTTGACTCCCATCTCCTTTCTTGCTTTTTCCATTATGAAGACAGGGTCACTTAAGACATGACTCAGGTTCACCCTAAACACAGCCCTAGGCTTGCTCCAGATTTCACGGCTCAGTGAGAAAGCTCATTCCCTCCAGGTTCACTCAAGATTCCCAGTCACTCTCAGCTGGACTTGCTCCAGATTCCCAGTTCACCGAGGCTCATGCCAAAAAGCCACATCCTACCATGTCTGTTTTGGATTTCCAGTTCTCCTCCGACCGAAGCACACGCCAGATTTTCAGTCCCTCATTGTTCATCTTAAAATCCACATTGAGGCTCAGCAAAAGGACAAAAGTTCACAAAACTCTAGGGACCTGGGCCTGAGTTTCAGGTCTGTAAAATCTCCCCCAGCTTTATTTTCAGTCCTTTTTCTCTCTGAGCAGTGGATCTGCCATGCCATCAGGCGGACTGAGTCTGATGACTATACCACAGCTCTTTAATGAAGTCCTTCTGCTTAGCTAAAGTGCTAAACGTAAAAAAAAAAAAATAAATTAATAAGCAAGGCAAGAGTGGAGGGGAGGGAAATATCCTTATGATTAAATTCCATCTTGAACAAACAGGCTGCTGATGTCAGCATCTCAGAGAGTCAAGTTCTTGAGTTGGCTTATCAATGGCCTTACCCTAGATAAAACAAAAGATAAACCACTGAGTTTTCAGAACTAAAGAGCAGGAGTCACCTGATTGAGCAGTAAACAAAAGGAGAAGCCAGCTGTCTTGGTGCTGAAGGAGTAACACCTAGATGAGTGGATGCAAATTAAATAGTGTGAAAGCAGGATTAAATCGAGACTATGGGTTCTTTTCCCGTTACAGAAGGTCATTTCACTTCAGCCTTCCCAGGGTTTGAACCTAAACAACTGTTCTGATTTACTGTTACTGTATGACTTGATCCTATGTTTGACACTCCTTTGCATTTATTTTCACTCCATTCTGTAAATTCCCTCATCTTCGAAGCATCTGACGAAGTGGGATTTTCTTCCATGAATGTGCATGCAAAAAATAACTCTTTTAAGGTATGTCCACACTTACAAAGTTAAATAGATTTAACTTATATTGATTTAATAAAATCAATATAAAATATTAAATCCATTTAAGTTAAATCAGTTAAATAGGTCCCCACTAGAAACTCAAATCTAAACAGCATGTCCATGGACAGAACTTGCTATTTTGATTTAGGAGGGAGGCACCACGAGAGCTGTGGCAACATGGCCCCCTAGAAGGGCCATGCCCCCACCCGATATATAGAAAAAGGAAAGCACCTGGGAAGGAGAAGGCCAAAAAGTGTTAAATTGAGTTAAAAAGAAATAACATGTCCACACTGTGTTATTTTGAAATAACAATTTAGATTTAACCATCATATCGATATAATACTAGGTTTTATTGTATCAATATGACTTTCCTTATATAGAAATGAGGGAGCTCCTTATTTTGAAATAAGGAAATGTAGTATGGACCTAAAGATTTTTAAATTGAAATAACCGGTGTTATTTCGATTTAAACATTGTATGTGGACATACCCTTAGTCTTTAAGTACTACATGACTCCTTGTTTTTTTTGCTGGACTAGACTAACACAGCTGCCCCTTTGGAAATTGGTTTAACACTGCTACTTAAGGCAAAATGCCAGACAGAGACTGTAGGCTATTCCTGGGAACAGGGTCACAAAGCCAGTAAAATGTTATGCTACCAAACTAAGGGACAGATCTAAGGAACTCAGCTTCCATTTAGGCACCAGACCTAAAGAACAGATTCTCAGGCAGCTCCGCATGGTGGAAACACATTAGGTGCTGAACCCTTTTGAGATGCCAGGCCATCAGTGCCTCCGTGGGAGCTGCGTGGTGGTGAGTGCAGTGGGGAAACATGGCCTTGATTACAAGTGACGAGTGCAGGGTTATCTGGGCCTCAAGATTGCGAAGTAAAGGAACGCTCTGAATCCTTAAGCCATGGCATAGAGTTCTCTGCACACAGCCCGGAGGCAGACCTGTTTGACAGCAAGGAGATGGAACAGGCAAAACAAATTGTCCCTTAAGGTCATAGAAGTACGGTGTATCAGCATTACAGGGTGCCCTGGGAGCTCCTGAATGTTTAACTCATGCTCTGCTGGCTTCAGACCATCCCAATGTGCCAAGTACAGGTTTTTCTCCTAGCACCCACTTTGCTGCCGCAAATGCCAAGCCGTTATCACTTGTCCCTGGACTGTTGATAGCTGTGTCTGGGGGAGAGAAAGTCACATTGAAGTTTCCGCTTGGTGTTGATAAACTCCGACAGCACAGAACAGCCGTTGGGTGCTGACAGAGTTGGAGCTAGAGGGAAACTTCAAATCTAGCAAGCATAAATCAAAACTAGTGAAACTCGGCAGGAAATCGACTTTCTCAGAGAGCAACTGGATTGTTTCTTGTTTAACATAGAGCCAAATTCACCCTGGAGTAAGTGAAAGGTCTTCAGTGGAGCTTCTCAAGGGAGGAATTTCTCCCGTTATGTTTAAGGAGAAAATGCAAATAACTGACATTCTGTGCTCCCCACCCCTGTGGTTTTCTTCCTGATTCCTTAGTGTTGGGTTGCTCCAAACTTTCCTTAAAAATGTCTTTTGCCTTTGGATCTTCACTAGGTGAGGAAGTACTGCAACAAATCATTGCTCACTCAAGGCACTGTCTGCAAAACCTTGTGCAGCCATAAGATGCCCATCCGAGATATAAAGGTTTCGATGCAATACCCAGGATTAGATCTATTGATTTAGTCCTTGAACCAGTATGTGTCTGACCATTATGGTTTCCAGCGCAGGTGTGAAACTGCAAGCAACTGCACCAGCTCACTGGAACCTTCTCCATCCCCAGTCACAGCTACGGTCAAGAAGCACTGGTACGTGCCCAGCTACACATGCAGCTGTGGCCATGTCAGAGCCACCAGGGCTGTGTGGACACGCTGGAAGTCCCAAGGAACAGACAGGGAACCGACACTGTCATGCAGCTGTGATGGGTTCTCTCTGGCTTTCCTTGTGATGCTAGAGCAGGGAATGTGGCTCTGCTGAAGAAACTTTAAATGAATCAAACCTGCTGAAATCCCAATGGGTCACTTCCTGCTTTTCCTCTGGGAGGTGGATAATTAAAGTGAAACCATTGAAAGGGCAGGGAATTTCCTGAGAAGACTAAGGGCTGAATCCTTTGCTAGGGTAAACTGGTGCAGCTCCACTGAAGTCAACATGTCAGAGGACCAAGTGCTAAGCATATTTCTATGATGCTTCCAAAATGGCATGTTCTCTTGCTCAAATAAAACTTCGTCCTCCTCCTCTAGCACCCACCCGATATGTTCCTGACATGCACATGGACAGTTGGAAAAAAATCATGGATACTTTTTCCTGAAAACTTGCATCACAACATTACTTTATTTCTCAGACTCCAGACACCTAACACACCAACTACCAAATATAGGCACACAGAGTAGGCTACTTCCCAAGGCTGTGGGGCACAACTCCACCCATTGATTGAGGCTGCCTTTTTTTTGCAGGCTGGACTGCTGGAGAAGTTATAGGCTGGACAGTTGCCTAGAGAACCCCCAAGTCTGCAAACAGGATCAGGAAACCCCTCGGGGGTTAACCAGTGTGAGCTGTTGCATAATGTCATGTAATTTGCCCCTAGGAATGCTGATCAGTCACACTGGCTCTACCTTCCTCCTAGTGCTGGTGTCACTTTTTGTATTCTAGTACCATCTAGAGGGCTCGGTCTGGATGAGGGCCCCATGATGCTAGGGGCCGTATATACAGTAAAAGCCAGTCCCCCCCTTAAAAAAACAGTCTTTTCCTATTCTTATTTTACTTATCTTTGTATTTCAGTATCCCTTACCACAATCCCCTCCTCAGCCCTCCATCAGTAATGCTGGAAACAGTCTCATTTAAAAATCCACAGGTTTCTCCACCTCTAGCCCCAGTCCAGAGGTTTCAGTGCTTAGTTGGGATTTAAAAGTTTTTTGGCTTTTGCTATGCCAGCATGGTCAAAGCAGAACCTTAGTCTCCACCTGCACCCCCAAGGGCTGGTTTCACCAGCATACTAGTGCTTGTCAGAGTACAGCTTACTTTGACTTGGTGATGCAAAATCAGCCATGGCAATAAACAGCACTTTGTGCAAGTAAAACTGAGCCTCCACTGGGGCTGCTGTGGATAGCTGTATTGGTAAGAAAAAATCCATGCCTTCACTGTCATAATTATCCAGGGAAAACTTGGTAAATGTAGACCAGAACTGGGCTATGAGTGCTTGGGGGCTGCCATGGTGCCCAGCCATCACTATATTAGGGGCTTTATCTTATATAGGCAACTCTCACCCCACCCCTTAGCCCCCACCCCTCTCTGTCCCTATGTGTCACACTTGCTGTCTGGTCGTTGAAGATTTGGCCATATAAGATTATAACCACTCCCTTCTCCATGTGGGATATGGAGTACAAGGAATGATGATACATTAGCTGAAAATAAAAAGCCTGATCCCAGACAGAGGCTTGACCCCCAAAAGGAAGACCTGACAGAGTCTCATTGGAGTCCACTGGTTTTCTCGCATGGGGCAGGCACTCAGATCCTATGGTAATGGGTGCCAGCACCAAAGCATGATGGATAGATAGATAGGTGGGTGCATATGGGGATAGGTAGACAGATAGATAGCATGGGTTGCAGGGGCAGCATGAGGACATCTGTGACATGTCCCACACCTCACCCCTCCGTAGCCCCTATTTTGTCACATGCCCACTCTTGGCCCCTACAGCCCAAAGGTGGAGTCTCATGGCCATCATCCTATCCCTTTACTTCACAGCAGCTAGGTTTTGAACCGGAGGTTTTGTTTTGGTGTATTTGGGGGTGTTAAGAGATGATATCCATGGGCAGATAGATCTTTAGGGGAGTGTGGGAGGGGACGGGAGGAGAAGCAAACCAGAGGAGGGACTGGGCAGTAGTTCAGACTCTGCACTATCAGATATCATTGGGCCGGTGCCAATATTTGATGTACCACTTCACAGGAGTTTCAAACCGAACTCGCTCTGTGCTTGGTAACCATCATAATGAAGTCTGCAGACGTGCCAGTTGCTGCAGGTGAAGCCAAAGCACTTGGTTGAAAGCTGCGTTGTGGAAAAAAAAAATCCTTTCACACTCCATAAACCAGATTCTGATCTCTGGTGTAAATCCAGAGTAACCCCTTTAGACTTGGTGGAGTTATTCTGGACTGACTCTCTTATATATAAGACCAGAATTTAGCTCAGTCACTCTTTGGTTTGCTTAAATAACGCACTTGCTTTCAGCCTTGGTCCAACTCTTTATATTGTAGCTACATCTAGTCCTAATTTAATTATGGGAGCAAAGGGAGGAGGGTGGCAACATTAAAAGGAAGAGATTGGGAGGCTTTGAGCCACTTGTTTGCTAAGCAGGAGTAGACAGAAGGATAGCGAATAGGGGACCCACTCCCTGCACCGGTCTCCTGGAAGGAAAAATGACCAGCTCCCCCAGCTGCAGTGTGTAGCACTGCTCCAGTGAAGAAGAATAATTCACTAATTGTAGCAGAATAACACAGTGCAGGAGAAAGGTGCCCGAGGAACAGCTCTGGAGCCTGACAGTCTCTGTCCATGCCCACCACGCTGATCCAGCACATGGCTGTTTTTCCCTCTCCTTGCTCCACCTTGTGCATAAAGTCCTGCTGCGCAGGCTAAATCTCTGGGCCCTAGGGCTTCAAGAGGAGCTGCATCTGCAGGTCCTCTCCAGTCTTTAGTTTCTCTGCTCAGACTGCCAGCCTGGAGGCCAGTAACGTGGGAGTGGGAAGCCCATACATTTTTACCCAGATCACCAAAAATAAAACCAACACCAGCTCCAGCCTGGATTCCAAGAGACAGGCCACCTCTTGACTTCATGCAGTCAGAGCTGACCTAGAACAAAGTCAGCAGTCCCTTGGTAGGTTACGGTTTAAATGCAATCTCTAGGGGCCTTTCTTTCCCCAAGAGCTATCCAGGAGGTGCCTGCTAGATTCTACAGAATCACCTGCTTTAAAGGGACACATCTGGGAAGTCAATGGGAGTCTCACCAGTCATTTCAATAGCACAAGAATTTAGTCCTTGGACAATTTTCCATCCCCTCCCTGCTATTTATGAATGCAGCATCTCCATAGCTCTGTGGGGAAGGACTCAAAAAGGCCTTAAAAAGAAGAGTAAGGTCAGGTGAAAAGTCTGTCCCCAGATAATCCCCTCTGGCTATGGGTTTCTGTAGCCCTGACACTGCTGTTGCCCTTTGAAGAGCACACGGGCAATGGAAAGTCTCAGGAATTAGGAAGTTTGCAGACTAGCATTCCTGCAGCACCTGAGATCCTCTTATCCAAGTTGCCTGTTGAGAGCTCTCTAATAAAGCACACAGGCACATGCCCCACCCCCCTCTGCCCTCGAGGAGAATCTGATAGAAGGAAAATCTCCTTGCTGCTCATCTAGTCCATCATCCCCAATAATTAGGGCAGAGGACAGCACTTCTCTCCATTGATGGTTTGAAGCGCTGCAGAAATCATCTATACCCCATCTATCCCATATCAGCAAGCTATTGACAGCTCTTTCCACTGGCCAGCCAATAATATAGGGAAAAGCTTCTTCAGACACTGTGCCAGGAGAGCACATGTCCCAAGGTGTTCAACCGATGCACAAGTCAGATGTGGATGGATTTTAGTGACACACAGATCACCACAACATAGTTCCACTGATCATGGCACATGGAGCTGGAAGCCTATTTAGGGCCATGCAGGGAAAGACTGTTTCCTATTGTACATAACCTAAGGCTCAGGGCAGTTTAGATTTACAATTCCCAAGCAATGGAAGTTCCACTCTTTCCCTTTGGATACTAGCCCCCCAGTCTAGCACAAGCAGCGTCCTTCCGATTTCTAGCCTATAATTACTTCTCTTTAATTTCATCCTACCCTAAATAATCCCCCCCCCCTTGGTTTGTGAGACTTTTATATGCCCCTCTCCCTCCAACTACTGCACACATAAAGCACTCCTGTTATTTATTCCTTAATCTAGCTACGTAAACTCCAGGTTGCAAAATGAGGGATGGCAATCGCAACGTCTGATTTAGGTTGCAAACTCCTTGGGGCAGAGCCTTGCCAGCAAAGAAGCACGGACTGAAAGGGTGCAGTAATAACGACAGACCAGAGACCAACAGACTCTGTGATTCCTAATAGTGCTCCATGCTCAGAAAATTGCCACTGATCTTAACAGGAGTTTCTCTGAATCAGGACTGCAGGATTTTTGATCCCACACTAATTAATTCCCATATTTGGCTCTTGAAGCCTTTCTTTATAAATTAAGCCCGTTGATCTTTGTTGTTGTTAATTCCCTGGTATATCTGCTGCTGTAAATCCCCTTTGGGGAAAAAAAATCATTCAACGAGCAGGTCTCCAAATATTGAAATTCACACCCTGTGGCTGTGCAGCCACAGTGCGAATCCCACACACCCACCCAGACAAAGAGCACCATTGTTGGGTGCGGGGGCTTACCTCCACCTTTGCTGGAAAGAAGAAAGGGCTAATTCTGCGAGGTGAGCTGCAGATGTGTCAAGAAAGCCCAGCCAGAGAGTTGCTCCCAGAGTAGAGGTGTGTGGAGGAGTGTGCTCAGATATAAGCTAGTGACTCAGTTATAAATCACCTCAGTCAAGGGGACTGAGGCTGCACTTGGCGTCTGATTGGCTTGCTGAGCTTGTTGCGAAGTGATTGCAAGCAAGTACACCCAGGCTAAGCCCAGGAGATAGCAAGGGAGATAAGGAGAGATCTGAAGAAGGACAGCTTTTTTTGTGCCCCCCCCCTTCAGAATTAGGCTGTTTGATCCCATTGTACTATTCCCTCGAAACACCTGGGCTGCCCGAGACAATAGATCATATTGAGTGTCACCCAGCGTTCCCCCAGCACTCGGACTCCTATTATGGGAGAAGATGCTTTTGTTGACTTGGGCTACAGTTTCCTGGCGCACTGGACAGTGTCTCCAGCCTGTCTTTGTGTGCTGGCTGCCTCTCAGCACCAGACAAGGACAATGGAGTGCATTGTGCCAGGTCCTGGACTCCCAGAGGTTTGGCTTTGAACTGAGGATTGGCAGGGGAAAGCGCTTTCTTTCTTATTTCCACATTCAAAGGGATGAGAGGGGTGGAAAAGACACAGGACGCCCCGGCTGACTGTTAGGCAGAGAGCCCTGAGATGCCCCACACTGATGGGACTCCTCTAGGAGAAGACATTGAGACACCGTGGTGAAGAAGAAATTACAGCTGCAATGAGAGCAAAACTATCCAGAGTCACCAATCATCATTGCTTCAGGGCTCAATCACCCCGTAGGGCCAGGGGGGGAATGTTGTCCTCTTTTCCATTATATAGAGCTGCCCCTGTGAGTGCGAAAGGAGCGTTTTGCAGCTTCCTCAAGCAGGATGGATCACTGGTCTGTTTCATTAGCGTCCGGAACTTGGGTCCGTCTGCAAAGTGCTGAGCACCCCTGTCTCTCTGAAGGAGACTCAGGGTATCCAGCCCTTAAGATTTTAAAACTGTGAATTACTATTGTTGTTATTTATTACTTATTTGTACACTCATAGAACTTAGGGCCCCTACTCATGGCTTAGGACCCCACCATCCTTGTCATTGCACCGTCCCAGAATACAAAGGCAGCCTGCCTCCAGGAACATAAATCTAAGAAGACACCAAGCGGCGAGCAATGTACACAGACAGGCAGGGGGAGTCCTAGGAACAATTTAGCATGATAGGCCATGGGCTCTGCACCCCAACAGCCTAGCTGCTGTCAAGTACTAGATCCTCCTCTAGCAGCCAGGAAGGCAGAGACTGGCTGGCCCCAGCCCTGATCTTCCCCAGGTCCATTGGCCCGAGGGTTACAAACAATTTGTCCAGACCAAAGGAGCCGCAGCAAGTGCCTTTGTGGCACCTTAGGGGGAAGCAGAATCTGAAACATTTGTTCTGATGGAGTCGAGGAAACATGCGACCCTACTTCTGAGGGTGAATGTAGATTCCCACAGGCTGAGGGAATGGAGGGACAGTAGTGTTTGCTGGGACAGAAGTAATGCCACGTTGGCAGAGGCATTTGGGCCTCAAAAGGGGAGATGTTCCCTTTTCCTCCACTGCTCTGTGTAAATTATTTATTCCAAATGGAAATCTGAGACACGGTTGCTGGCTGGGTGTCCCGGGGGGTGTTTGGTGGTGGGGTGAAGGAGGAACATCAGAAGGAAAAGGGACCCCTTCTGCCTTTGGGAATGAAAAACCAGGATAGCCCACCAGATAGGGCAGAGCAGAAGGGTTTTTTTAAACTCAGAATTGGCCATTTTTTCCAAAAGTGGAATTATCAGGAGGACGTTCCATGGCCTGTGTTATGCAGGGAGCCCAACAAGATCATTCCCAACGGTCCCTTCTGCCCTTGGAGTTGATGAAGACAGTCTCTGCGACTGGCAACTGCAATCCAGATGTCAGGCAGACCATGACATGAGCATGAATAGACAGATGGATTGGAGGACAAGGAAAGCAAGTGAACAAGGTTAAGCAGGACAACAGAACCTCTGACTGGCCATTGCCTAACCAATGCCCTAGGTCAGTAGGCATGACGGCAGAGGAAGGTTTCAAGGAGGGGTTTAACTTACTAATATTCTTTAAAAATGACTCTGACTCTGGCGACTTTTAAAGAAAGGGTTCTGTTGCAGTCCATGCCTAGCTCTTGGGTGGTTGGCCACTCCCAGTCCTCTGCCTGTGTGACCCACAGGGCATGGATACTAAAGGCTAGGAGCCTCAGTGGGAAGATGGGGACAGGACAAGCATGGCCGTCCTGGTGCGTGCCACCCTCTTTTGAGATCAACAGATCACCACACTCACTTTTCCCCAGGTGCAAAAACAGTGGGAGGAGGGAAGGTGGGGAGAGCAGAGGTGGGGTTACAGAGTGCAGAGAGAAGGATGGGGAGAAAAGGGCAGAGGTATGACACTTCATGCCATATTCCCAGGAATTAACTGGCTCTGAGCTTCCCTGGGGAAAGAACACTGACACCTTGTTTATTCCAAATCAAGGGCCTCATCAATATTATCAATTTCTCACCATTAAACATCATTAATTAAGGAAGCTAATCACACTGTCCAAAGCGAGCACAAGAAATGTCCTGCCATTCCAGCCGATAAGTGAGAGCCAGGGATTGATTCATTGCCTTCTGAGAGAGAGTCAATAATTGCCCAATTGTTCTCCTGCAAATATAATTAATTATTCTTTTAAAAGGGCAGCTTGATATTAAGGTTCACAGGAAGTCCTCAGAAACAGGAACCCCTGTGAGGGCCCACGAACAAAACCATTCCAGCTTCAGTTCTAGTGCTGCTCCCTTCGGCAGCAAGGATGGTGATTTGCCTCCTGAAAACCATCCATGACTAGTATTAGCTGTGTGACAATAGCACCTAAAGATCCTGTGCCACATTGTACTGAGCTCTGTACAGACAACGTGAGAGCCATTCCCTGTCATGGGGAGCTCACCATGGAGCTAGACAAATAGTGGGAGGGGAACTGGGGGCTCAGAGAGGGTAGTGACTTGCCTAAGGTCAGTAGCCAAGATGGAAACAGAACCCAGGAGTCCTGGATCCCAAACCCAATCAATCACTCACTCATCCTGTAAACCTTTCAGCCACCACATCCATAGGATATGTCTGCACCAGGGTGAGAGTAGAGATCACAGCTTGCAGTAACCCATGGCAGCATGGGCTAGTCGCTCAGGTCTTTTCCCAGTGTCCCAGGCAGGTTTGTACAGTCTTGCTCCCACCTGTGCTCTCACAGCTCTGTTGCTGTTGGAGTTAGCTCAGCTACATCTACATGTGATGCAGGGTAGCCTTACCCACACTTGGCAAAACTGGATGCTCTAGGGTTGCAGCAGGCTTGTCCTCGAGTCTCCAGCAATGAAAAACTAATCTTTAATAAAAGATTGTCAAGTGATGAAACCTCCAGGAGTGTGGCCAACTAAAATCAGCACCTCTAGGATGCACTCTGTCCAGGAAATCCCATGCTGCTTGCCCAGCAGGGAACAGAGCACCACGGGTCACCCAGAACACACTGAGCAGTGAGTGCCAGAACAGAGGTTAGGGGTAGGCAACATCATAACTTGCACCAATGTGGACACCAGCCTCACAGAGGAGGTCCCAAGCTGTGTTTAGACATGGCAAAAAATGCAACTAGTTTGTTGCATGCCCAAAAAGTGGAACACAATAGCACTGGCTCATTGCAAACGTGAAGGCACAGCTGCAGTCTAAGGCAGCAGCACAAGAAACATAGTCGATTCTAGCCAAGTAAGAGTTTTAAAGATTAATTATATTCAGATCCAAAATCTGTACCAGTTTAGTGACTCAGGAGCATGGCTGCCGGCCTCAGAGCTAATTATTGGCATGTGCAGATCTAGTCAAGGGCCCTCCATGGCACCTGCCTCCTACAATGACCAACCCTATGCATCCTAGAGGAAGATGGAAGGAACCTTGTAGCAGAAAGGTATGGATAACCTGCGCCCAGGGGAAGTTTTCCAGTGGTACTCTCAGCCTTATGCTACCTGTCTTGTTTCCCAGAAACCCGCTAGTCCAGTGATCAGGCACGCACAAAGTCACAATCCCCTAGGCCTCGTTATGGGTGGAGAATGAACTGAATTAAGGACAACACACATGATGCACAGCCCTGTAAAACCTACCCATGGCCTATCCCACTGCTAAGCATTTCGCTGGACATCAGCTTTTTGGGGGAGGGGGGGAGGATCTCAGATGTGTTCTGTATATGGAACATTTAACTCCTCCAAAATTTCCCCAGCAGCGTGAGGCATTGTGTAGCCTTCCTAAACAGCTGCAGGGCTCTGGTTTTTGTGGTATGGAAGATGTGGGGGTGTCCAGGATGAACCCTAGGTTATTGAGAGCATCAATAGAAAGAGGAAATGAGACTGCAATGGCTTGGACCTGCTGATCCTGATTGTGCTTCTCTTTATCACCTGCCGTGATAACAAATCCAAGCATGGAGCTGTGTGGGTTTGTTTACAAGTGATTAATATTAGTGGATGGATTGCACTCTTTGTGGTAATAATTCAGCACTAATTTATTGCTATGAACCATGGGAAATCCGCTCTGGAGTTCACAGCTCCAAGTACAGTCCGGGAGGGAGGACAGCTGTCTTGGGATGGAAGGACAGGAGCACCTGAGATGCATTGTGGGGATTACTCACATGGAGTTGCTGATTTTGCAGGCACCCTTCGGCCCTCAGGGATCCTAGCTGCTTCCCCTTTTGGCAGCTTCTGTTTGCTTCTGGGGTTTCATGTTGGTTTTTGTGGTGCAGAGCTGAGTCCTCCAGGCAAAACGAGTAGCTGGATTCCAAACATGCCGAAGCTCTTGCATGTTGGGATTTGGGTGTGGCTCAGCCCCCTTACAAAGCAAAATTCAATCCATGCCTTGAGGGGGTGTTGACACCCCATATAGTGGCGATGCTCAGATCGAGGGGGGTTACAGTAATCCATCCCATTAAAAAGAGAAGGGGGAAAATCGAATTCCATGTCTGGTTTTGGAAACTTTCTTAGTGTGGGGGTCTGATGCTGGGAAACAATTCAGACCCAACTCCAGTCCTGTATCATGGACAGAAAACCAGTTCATCTAACCAACGATGAGCCTGTGACGGCTTGCCCTGAGGATGCACCTCACTTAATTGGCTGGTCCCTCAGTGTCCTGCTGGAGGATGTTGAAGGCAGAGACCTCTAGAAGTACAGAACCTCTTCTCCTGGGTGTGCAAATCTTATTACATTCCGTTTTTTTTTAACTAATCTGCCTCCGGTCTCTAGTTACTCTTACTCCAAACACCATTGTATTTATATAAGATTCAGTAAACAACACTCCTTTTGCTCAAAACAGTACAGAAGAGTAACAGGATGCCTTATAGTACAGGTTACCCTGTGCCTGATAACTCCTGACTCCCACAATCCATACTACAATCAACATAAAATTTTTACCTCCCTTGCATTTCCTTCATCTCTGCTCCCCCTCACTGCTAGTGGCATAAACTAAAGTGTTAAGGAGAAACGAAATCACATTTGCTAGCCTCAGAGCTATGTTTCCCTTTTTTCTTTCTCTGCTTCTATTTCAGTTGTCCTTTCTGTCTTTGGGATAGGTGAAAATGTGAGAGATGGTGACTAGAAACTCACTCTCCTTGCCACTGGCTATGTGATGTATTGTGCCACCTGCTTAGCATAGTTTCTTTTTAGCCCAGGAATTGTACTTTTTGGACAAGAGCTAGGAAGGCAAAGTGACTTGAAGCGTTCTTGGAAACTCCTTTTCTTCCTTAGAGAGCTCCTCCCTTTCAAAGTATCTTCCATTACCTCATTGATGCACCAGGGATAGACACAGAGGCATTTTGATGCTTCAGCGTTAACATCTGTAAATCTGAAGATGCAGTGGGTGCATGCCTGTAATTAGGAGACATTCCAGTTGACACCCCGCACCTTGGACATTGATGCGTTATGGGGCAGGAGTGGTGGGGTAAATCTGAGCAATAGCTGTATTCATTGCTTTAGCTGTAATTGGCTGAGTGAATTTTCAGCTCTGAGTCATACTCCATGTGCCAATGCAGACTAAAGGAAAGAGGAATGAAGTTGCCCATGAAACCCTCATGAAAGAGGGCTGGACGCACTTGGTCAGAACCACTTCTGGTGCGTGAATCAGCACTGCTCCTTTGGTTTTAATAGAACACTCCAGACTGATGTTAGCTGAGGAGCTGGCCCTTTTAGACCTTGCATCCAATTCAAACATGCCATGTTTGTCCCCTGCATGTTGCATTTGTTGCAGAGATGCTTGTACAATGTGTACACTACAAGTTCTAGTGTTAGAAAAGAGTTAAGCAGCTAGCTTTGTTTAATTTCCAAAGGGATAGCCGTGTTAGTCTAATCCAGCAAAAAAACCAAGGAGTTGTGTGGCACTTAAAGACTAACAGATTTATTTTTCGCATGAGCTTTCGTGGGAGAAAATCAGTCAGATGCTTCGAAGTGGGATTTTCTCCCACGAAAGCTCATGCGAAAAACAAATCTGTTAGTCTTTAAGTGCCACATGACTCCTTGGTTTTTTTAGCTCTGTTTACCCTGTCCCACTCCCACCCAAGTGTCCTGCAGGACAGGTGCATGTGGCCTTACTCTGCCTCCTGCAAAACGACTGACCTGTTAGTGACTTGATTACGAGACCTTCCAAGAGAATGGCCGAAGCTCTCTGTCTCCACAGAAGATTCATTATTTCAGAGACAGTCCTTCTTTATCCTTTTATTTCATCTAATCCTTCCTGACCTCTGGCCTTTTAAGTTTTCTGGCTTCAAGCATCTTCATTTGAAAAATAACAGCCAAATACCTCTACCCACCACGCCCCATCCCTCACATGGGGCCCCATCTAGTGCCTTTGCATCATTCCATATGCCGGCACAAAGAAATGGTGAGGCTGTTGATGCCATCCTGATCTGGTAGCTTTCAGGTGCATTGACTTCTCATTTTGCCAGCAATGGAGGGATGGAAGTGGAGGATCAAGCCCCTACTCTCTTCCCAAGCAGATGAAGAACCCCGATGATTTAAGTTTAACGAGTCCTAGATAACCTTGTCTTCACTAATGCCACATGATCTGGCCTCACAAGCTGGCACCAGGGTCAAAAACTTTTACCCATATAGGAATGAGGAACAGGCAGTCCTGGAATGAATCATCTGGTTTATTTACGGCACCAGAATGAACAATGGCATGCAGAGGCACTCTCAGCTGCCCAATTTTACGTGCGCACGCGCACACACACACACACACACGAGATCTGTAGGGGCACTTCCTCTGTTGTTCCCGGGAGCAGTACTTGGCCTCTCCACTGAGTATGGAAATTAGTGTTAAGCATGGTGGTGAGCTGGGAACAGATCAACCAAACTCACCTCATATGTGCCAGCAAACATTTAGCCGATGAGAACATCTTTTAAACCCTAGTGAGCTAGGCTGGATTTGTACAGGTGTGAGGTTCTGCAGCCCCCTTAACAATGTCCCGAGGCATCTAGCTTCACCAGGAGACCCTTCTGAGAATGAGCTTGCTCTCTGGAAAGGTATGTTCATTAAATCAAACTCTGACCTCTTTGGAGCTTACAGACAGGGTCTGCCACTCTCTGCACACATGCAAAATTTCTCACACATCTCCTTCAGACAAACCCTATAATTACTGCTGCTCCACCCGGGTCTTTGAAGGAGCAGCTCCCCAAAATAAGATACTAAAAATACAGGAGGACTACTATTAACAAGTCATCCAAATTTGCCTCCAAGTACAATGAAATCATTTTATCCATTATCGCAGGGTCGTCCATCCTATATATACAGCTCCTGCAAGGGTCCGCAGCAGAGCTTTGGCTCCACGGGATAGTCCTTATTCATTGCAGCTGTGGGGGCAATCGGTGGGAACACATGCTGTTACGCTCTATGTGGATCAAGCCACACAGAGAGCATATTTCCAGCGTTATACACCACTATTTGCAAACTTGCACTAGCATGCTAGATCTCAGGACTCCTGGGGTTCTTTCTCTGGGTCTGGGAGCAGAGTTTGTTTATTTGGTCTGTGCAATCCCATCTAGCCAAGCCACTGTGTTCTTATCAACCATGTCCAAGGTGTGAAGACCTTCAGGATGCTGAGTTATTTTGCAAGTCCTCAATAATATGTGGTCTGGTTTGCGGCTGCCCACATCGACGTGGTGGACTGTGTGGACGTAGAGAAGCTGAGTGTGGGCTAGTGGTTAGAGACACCATTGCCAAGTCAAGTCTGATCCTTCTGGGGAATGTCTGGAGTGAGAGCATGTGGGCTGTCTGGATCTAAAATCATTAGTCTCTAACACTTCAGCTAAAGGCTCAGCCTATTCATTCAGAGGCAGAAGTGGTCGATGGTTCTAGCCATTGCAGAGGGACAAAGCGTTTGTATGTGCTGGAATAAAAGACCAGCACTACAGCTGGTCTGGCCCACAGGACCCTCTCCTGTGGCAGGATCCAAAGCTCAGGCGGCATTCAAGCCCAAATGCCAAGCTAGCAATTTACCAGCCCCCGTCAGCCTAGCCATGCCAGCCACAGGCGTTTAACTTCACTGCAGGGCCCCACCAGTTTACACAAATGCAAAATTGGGGCTGCTTGTTCCAAAAGGCAACATTGCCAAGCAGGCAGGACTTCCATTTGTTGTGTTAGCATTCGACTCCCAGCTGTGCCTGAAGTGACCTTGTGCAATCACTCAGTTATCTTATTTGTAAAATAATAATTGCTTCCTCTAAGGCAGCCATGTGTATACGCTGAACAAGGCTTGGGAAGGGCACAGAAACAGTAGCAGCACACAGCAGAAGAGCTGGGACTGGAACTCATGCGAGCCAGGCCTGTGGCTCAGTATGCCAGACTGGAGGGGGCTAAGTTAGAGTTGGGGGCTGGCTGCTTTCTTTCTCCAAGCAAATATATGACACCAAATGAGTTCAGCAGGCATGAACGATAGCCCAGAAGAGTACATGAGTGTCACAGACAACAAGTATCACCTGCCAGGTCAGGAGGCTACAGAAGTGTGGGAAACGGAGCTTATGTGGAATCTTTGCAGCTGATCTTGTTTCAGATTTTCTCTGATTTTCCTGAACTTTCACAATTGTTCCTCTCTCTGCCCATCAGGGGTTCTCAAACTATTTTTCCTGGGACCTACTCTGAAGAGATTTCAGGCTCTCATGATCTCCCATGCCATACCTCCCCTACAGCTGCTCTGCTTCTGGGGATGGCACTGCTTTCAGAGCACCCCGTCTGCATCCACTGCTCTCCGACCCCCCATCTCTGCAGGCTTCCAGCTGTCGGCCATGCATGGCAAATGCAAAAGTCAAATGCTCAAACCTGAGTGACTGATGTTAGGTACCTAACTAAATGGTCAGATTCTTAGTGGACCTGAGCTTCCATCACAAGATGTGTCCCCAGAGCAGAATCCAGCCCATTTTTACTCAGATATGAACAACCAAGCGCTTAATGATCTTCTCATTTATATCATGTTTATACAGGCTGTGACGCCAGTGTAGTCAAGAGCTTTATTCCTCGTTTACATGAGTGGAACTGTGACCAGAATCAGGCCCAGAGTGTATGTCATTTACTCCAGAAAGAGTTTGCAGGTAAAATGAGTCCACAGTTCAGTAAAACCCACTAGACAAGCACAATGTATATGCTAAAATAGGGCTGAAACCTGGCCCTATTGTCATGACAGGGCCAACAGATCTCAAGATGCTGCACTTCCGTAACTCATCCACAGTTCTAAAGAAAATTTGGTACAGTTAAGTGCTGACATCTATTCCAGGCAAGATAGAGGACTTGATCAATAAAGAATTAAAGGAGGGTAAAGAAATAATGTAAATCAATATGAGTTTATGGAAAACAGATCTTGTCAAACAAGTTTGATATCCTTTTTTGATGCCATTACAAGTCCGGTTGATAAAGGTAATTGACAAAACATGCTTAGATGTTTGTAAGGTATTAGTCTATGTCTGCATTACATTTTCATTAACAAATATTAAGAAAATATAAAAGTAACCTGGCACACATTAAATGGATTAAAAACTGGCTAACTGATAGGTCTTAAAATAGAACTATAGGCAGGGAATCACCACTGGGAGGATGTTTCACTGTGGTGTCACAGGGATTGGTTCTTGGCCCTACATTTTTATCAGTGATCTGGAAGCAAACACAAAGTTTGCAGATGACATAAAAATTGCAGAGTAGTAAAGAACGAAGAGGACAGGTCTCTGAGACAGATTGCTTGATAAACTAGGTTCAAGCATGCAGTATAAGTTTAATACTGCTAAATATAAATATCACAAATACTTATAGTACATGGGAAATTATAGTGGGAAGCAATGATTCGGAAAAAGATGTGGAGATTGTGATGGCTAATCAGCTGCATATGAACTCCCAGTGCAACTATGGTCAAAACAGCCAATGTGATTCAGGTGTCCTTAAATGAGGGAATCTTGAGAATGAGTCAAGCAGTTAGTTTACCTCGGTACTTTGTGCTGGTGCAACCATTGCTGGAATACTGTGTCCCATCCTGGTGCCAACAATTCAAGAAGTATATTGACAATCTGGAGAGGGTTCAAAACAGAGCTATGCGAATGATTATTACTTTACTAAAGAGAAGGTAATGTGTGACTTGATTATGGTCTGTAACTCTCTGTCTGGCAAACAAATATTTAATAATGGGCTCTTCCATCTAGCATAGAAAGATAGATCATGATCCAATGTCTGGAAGTTGAAGGTAGCCAAATTCAGTCTGGTATAAATGTTTAACGATGAGAGTATTTAACCAGTGGAACAATTTACCAGCACTCATGGGATATGTCTACACTGGAGGCTCTGTTAAGTTGACTTAACAAGGCCGACTTTAAGCTGACTTAAAGTCGACCTTGTTAAGTTGACTTAAAGAGTCCACAATGATAAGTCCTGTCGACTACCTATGTCCACAGTGGTGGAAGCTAGGTTGACAGAGGAGTGGTCTGTTGTGGGTAGCTCAGGCCCAGTTAGTTCGATTTAAGGGCTTTCCCCACTTACATTGGCTTAAGTAGACTTAACAAGGTCAACTTAAGGGTTAAGTCGACCTTAAGAGATGGTGTTATTAAGTCAACTTGAGGAAGCACTTAAGTCAATTTAATAAAAGCCCAACGTGGCTGCAGAAGGCCACAGTGTAGATGTACCCACAGTGGATTTTTCCATCATTGACCATTTTTAAATCAAGCCTGGATCCTTTTCAAATGGCTCTGCACTAGGAATTATTTTAAGGAAGTTCTGAGGCCTGTGTTATACAGGAGATCAGACCACATGATCACAATAATCATTTCTCGCCTTTGAATATATTTCACTTACAGCCATCTGGGGTGCTAATGCTCAGGAAAGATGCTTGTTTATATTCAGTTGGTAACATGGGAACTGGATGACTGGATTTATAATAGCTGAATTACATATTTCAGACTCTGAATATTCTTTCCATTCAGTATGTGAATTTAACTTGTGGGAGAGGGTAGGCTTAAGCTTAACTCTGAAGTGTGAACTAGACGACAGTTCTTGAGATGTTTTTCCACATTTTATTTCTAGCAGAGTTTGTGAAGTGACGTTCCCTGGTGTATTTTGGTTCTGGGATATTTAATGATATACTTATACAGCACGGGAGATTTTTGATGATGTCACTTTTACAAACCGTTGCTAACTACCTTCTTTGCAGGGTGTATATTAAAAGGCATTCGAGATAAGATAAGGATTATTTGAATGAAAAACAGACCCGATACTGCAAAAGTGAGGAAATCTCCTGATATCTGCAGCTGGAGCTAGGTAGTTTCAGAAATCCTTTCTTCACACATTGCTCTTGTATACTGCAGGATAAAATCTTGCTCACATGTGGCACAGAACCACAAGACAGGCCTGGAGAAGGAATGCAAGAGAGAGGGTCAAATGCAATAATAATGGGGAAACTTCAGAAGTCTCCACTGAGGCAAAGCTTCCTGCATGCAGTGGCTGGAATTCATCCCTGTGCCAAGGGCCCAAGTAGTGGCCTGGTGCATGTGTGATGTTCCCATCTGTGCTTGATCCAGCTTATGTCACCTATCGCCTCACTGAAGGAAACCCAGGGAGTGCCAAAGGCGCAGCCATGTTAGTCTGTTTCAGTAAAACAAACAAGGAGTCCTGTGGCACTTTTAAAGATTCACAAATTTATTTATTGCATGCGCTTTCGTGGGAGCAAATCACGCTTCATTGGGCGCTTGAAAACATTTGAAGATTTTCTCACAAAAAAGCACATGCAATAAAAAAAAAATTGTGAGTCTTTAAAAGTGCCACAGGACTCCTTGTTTGTTTGCTGGTCTAGACTAACACCGCTACCCCTTTGGAACTTGTGCAAGAAGTCTCTGGTTGATCGAAGCCTGTTCCAGGACAATGAGGCA
This sequence comes from Podocnemis expansa, assembly GCA_007922195.1. Taxonomy (NCBI): domain Eukaryota; kingdom Metazoa; phylum Chordata; order Testudines; family Podocnemididae; genus Podocnemis; species Podocnemis expansa. Next base: position 1,116,430 of record ML682081.1, on the reverse strand, counting down.
ATGAGCTGCCCGGAGCACTTGGCTCCTTCTGTAAGCAGGAGCGAAGTGTGCCTGAGGCTAGCACTTACTGCTGACTTCAGCATATACTTTAGCTGGCTAGGAGGACTAGCCACAGCCCCTAATCCTCAATACGTGCTGGCTTGCAGATCTAGTGTGAAAAGCACTCACCCAGCTTTTTGCACTTTCCTTGGCTATAAGTCCTATTGCTTGGGTAGAGGAAGGAAGAGCACTCTGCCCTCTTGCTCCTTTGCTCACCACCTCAGCAAGCTCATCTACGCTCTACCTGCAATTATTGCCTTTCTCCTGCCTCCATCAGGGAAAGGGCTCTGCCTGTCTAGTGTGCCGGGGGTTGTGTGCAGTAACAAAAAGAACAACCAAGATACAAAGGTGTTTTCTACTCAAGCAGCAGTAGTGTCTTTATCTCAGCAAAGGGAGAAAGAGGACCTTGCTGAATAAATATCAGTAGGTAAGACAACAGGTGCAGAGTGGGTGCCGTTGGTGACTGTAGTCAAGACAAAATGATTTTAGTTTTCTCCTGCGGAGGCATTCCCAGTTCTTGGCACCTTATTAGCTCTCAAAGTTTGGCAAACAGCGTATGTGCCATTTTCCACCCCTTCTCTTCCAGTTTGTGAATTATCTGCCTGTCTGAGGCAGGAACTGTCCCTGCTGAGTGTTTGGGCAGGGCCTAACGTAGTGGTTCAGTGATTTCGAGTGAAATCTAGTCAGGAGTTTGTCAGGAACTTCCCAACTAAATATTTTTTCCTTGGGAAAAAGCTGATTCCTCGAAACCAAAATTGTGTGTGGTAGAGGGCCACTTTTGATTGGTCTCCTGTTTAGTGGAAAAATGTGCAAAAAGACATTTGGAAGTTGTCAAAATGTCCTATTCCAACATCATCTAAATCACTGGTTCCGAACCTGTGGATCAGGGGCCAAAAGTGGTTTGAATAGTCTTTTAAACCAGTCCACCACTCCCCTCTCGCTGGCTTCAGAAGGGAGCTACTGCCCAGAGACCCAGGTGGATTGTGCAGCCCTGCAAGATACCTGCCATGTCCTTGCTAAAAACAGAGGGATGGGAGATCAGCAAGGACCTTGATCAGTGAGGAGATCCTCACTAACTCATGTCTGGCTGTAGTGGGGTTGTGGGGAGTTGCTAACAGAGACTGGTAGCCTTTCAGAGTTGTAAAAACGATATCTGTGGCCCTCGAGCCAAAGCAGCTGGGAACCAGTGGTCTAAATGAAAGCTTTCTTTTTCAGTTCAAAATGACTTTTTGTTTTGAAATGTTTAATTTATACTAAAAAAGGTCAAAACCATTTAAGAGATCATAATCCAAACAAAATGCCTGAAAATGACCAAAAGCAAAACAAAAATATGTTTTGATTGACCTGTTCCAGAATTGATTTCAGAATACCAGGTCCCCAGAATTTTCAAGATTTCAACTTTTCATCACATTTGAAGATTGGAATCTCACATTCTCCTGCAACAGGAAAACCGTTTCCTACCCAGGGCTATGTCGTCAATACTACACCAATGCTATCACAATTATTAATATTAAACTAGTATTCTTAATGTATTTGTTATTCACAGTTATTTGTGAATTTCTTGGCATGTAATAGGGTATAGAGCCATTACCAGAGGAAATATCTCTCCATAATCTAGCTCTCACCTTCACCATCCATCCATCCTTCCTCATGCACATCTCTTCATCTATTCCCATACACATCTATCTGCTTTTCTAGGGCACCCATCATCATAGAATCTGGGTGCCACAAACGGGAATCTGATCCTCCTCTGTCACACTCATGTAAACCCAGAGTAATTCCTTTAAAATGAGCATAGGTACGCTGGTGCCAAAGTGATCTGAGAGTCAGGGCCATTGTTTTTGCACAGGCCCCAGATAAACATTGGCTAGGATTTTTTACCACAAAACTTGAAGCCATCCCTATTTTAAAACAAAACCATCCCCTGTTTTACCATGACTCCAAAATACAGATGCTAATGCTTTTAAACTTGGGTGGTCACCTGGCCTCTTTGTTGTAGTCACCTCTCCACTAGCATCATCAGGTACTGAGATTGTAAGCAAGGTGGGGCAGGGATTGTCTTTTCATTAAACATGTATCACACCAAGGATGGTGAAACCCAGTTCCTGACTGGGGCCTCTCGATGATAATTAATTAATTGGCTAATTCATTAATAGAATTCCTGAGTCTTCCTACAAAAATACAACCATCTCAGGAGCCTACATGGATTTTCTAGTGCAATGAAAAGCAAGAAATACCTCTGAAGGATTTTGTCATCACGCCCACCTCCCTCTACTTATTCACAATCAATGTCCCTCCGTGCCCTGGTAATTTACAGTGCATGGTCCGCAACCCATTAGTTTGCCATCAATCTTCCAGGTAGCGAGATCCTTACCATTAAATTGAGGATGAGCCAGGCCCAATAAAGCATGTGAGTCATCATATCATCTGAGTGCTCAGATAGAAAATAACATGAAAGCTATTGTGGTGAACGGTGAAGAGGGAACATAAATAGTTACTGTAAATAGGAGAATAATAAACTCAAGGGCCAGTGTACGGACTTGACTGTGCTCTCAATTGTGTTTCGAAGAAAGGCTAATTCTATGTATCTCCAGAGGATCTCTAGGGAGGATATTGGAGTGGTGTGACATAAACTCTCATTAATGTCATGGCCAACCAACTTTATTGAAGGCGGTTGGGTGGAATAATAGAGCCGTGGCTGGATAAAGGACAGTAGTGCAAACAATAATATCAAAAATAATGACTGGGACACCACCTGTGGTGAAGTGGGAGCACCTGTTTGGAGATGCAGATAAGTAGCAGGACCCTTTCTGAAATTCATCACCCTCTGGCTCAGACACTTCACAGCAAAATCAAACAGCCTTAATTAAACAGCTCATTATGTCCCCAAACCTCACTGTTGTGGTTAGATTGTGACTTCTCTGATGCCTCACAGAAGCAGCTGTTGGAGCAAGTTTGCTGTACATACTGTAATGATGTCATGAATGAGACAAAAGGATGAACTGATCTCTCTATAAATATCACTTTTATCTAATCTGGCAGCACAGACTCTGGCACCTTCACTGCTAATTTTATGGCTACTGCTTGGTGTCAGTAGAGGGCAGAATTGAGATTGTTTGGGGGCCACAACTGTCTGTTTCTCTGCCGTAACATGTTTGGATTTCTCCAAAGTTTAAACCTAATGCTAAACTTTCTACAATGTTAGCTTGTAGGTTAATGACACCATTCTGATAATGTTTTAAACCCTGGAGTAGGCGACCGGTTCTCACAACCATAATCCAAATTAACACAGCTGTCTTGGAATACAAATAATGAAAATGTTTTTTTTAAAAATCTATATCTTGGGTTTAAGCTACCAGATAACGTTCCTTGAACTTATCATGTGTACGTTAATCTAATGCCAGTTGTTCAACGTATACTAAATCATACCTAAAGCTCTACCAACACAAGAGACTTCACTGCAGATGCTTCCTTCCATGAAAAGACAAGAGTCCGAACAGCTCATGACAGAAGTTAATCATATCGTTTAATGGAAGGGCAAGGTGAGTGAGGTAACATATTTTATTGGACCAACTTCAATCAGTGGGACAGACAAGCTTTCAAGTTTGCACAGAGCTCTTGAGGTTACCAACATCTCTCCCTCAACTTGTCTCTCTAATATCCTGGGATCAGTACGGCTACAAGAACACTGCTTGTTGCCTAATGGACTGCTGGAAGGCGCTCAGATACGATGGTGATAAACACCTGAGTTCTGGATTTGAATGGCATTCCCATGGCTGTACACTGAACTCCTAGGATTCCTAGGATTGTTTGAAAGACCTGTTTACAGCCAAACAATTAAAGATAAAGCGCAATCTGTGACACATAAAAAGGCAATTTGCAATGCAAACCAAGTGGCGCCACCTAGATTGATAGACTCGGAACCAGTCAAATCTGCATCAGTCCAGTAAGATGGTGCATCCAGTTTCTTTGCGAGACAAAACCTGAGGCACTTTGCATTAGAGTGCTTACCGATACTTGAGGGAAAGTGGGGGGGTGTAAGTAAGGAATTAAGGCACAGGTGCATTCAAAAGAGATTGCAGCAATGACTTAAAAATTCTTTTCCACCTCAGGTCAGAATTATAGACACTAAGCAGAATGTCTAGACTTAGCCCTGAGTCACACATTATTGGCATAAATCTACATTTAGGCTTGAACTTCCCCAGCTATTATAATAAAATTGTACCGCATAAAGATCCAGAATGAGACAAAGCCCCCAAGGGCTGGCTTCTTTACACACACCTAATAGGGAACACTCTTTGCCTCAGAGTGTTTGCAGTCTATACAGAGAGACGAAGCGAATAGTCCAAGGCCACCCAGCAGGTAACAGCTGGAGTGTGGATTCTTCGAGAGAGGACTGGGCACCAGCCTAGCAGTGTTACCAGCAAACACACCTCTGGTGTTTAATGTAGTTGGCGCAGATCTCCTAGTGGGGGAAACCGCTGCAGCGCTCTTGATTTGATGCTAATTCCCACCTGCTGAGGGTCTGGCCTTTCATTTTTTGGGGAGGTATTTCTGACAGTGCCCGGCAGGTCTGTTTTGTCCTTGCAACACACAGCTAAATCTTTCTAACTCCCTAGGGCTTGACCCTGGAGCTATGGACCTTAGCAACACAAGCTCTGCCACAGTCCCAGTCAGATTTCATCCTCTCTTCCCCGGTCATTATCTGCTGTTCTCAGAGGTTTTCCTAGAACAGTCCCTCCCTCCCTCTAGTCTAAGAGGGATGAAGCCCAGCCCACAGCTCCGGATCAGTAAGTAACATAGGATGTGTTATTGGCTTCCACTGGCTGGCAAGAGACCTTCTGCCCCGTGGCCACTGACCTTACAGAAAGGATGAAAGCTGCAAGCTGCTGACAGCGGATGGTGACACCATCTTAGCACGAGGGGTGTAGGGATGTTTTGGGAGCAGTGGGCTCCAGTGCTCCACTGGCTGAGGTTACCTGGAGAATCAAAGAAACTAGAAGGGACCATGAGTGGTCATCAGGTCCAGTCCCCGGCTCTCCTGGCAGGACCGAGGACCCTCTTAAACCGGCCCTGACAGGTGCTTGTCTCACCTGCTTTTAAACACTTCTAGTGATGGAGATTCCACAACCTGCCGAGGCAGGAAAAGTGAACCAGCCCCTGGCCAACAGCGTTTTGCGAGGCACAGGAGCCTGAGGTATGGGGAAAGATGACAGGCACAGAACCCTGCCTGTGGGAAAGAGAGGGCTTGAAGAGTTGTCCACTGTAGTTTTGTTGGACTTTGAAAAAGGACCCGGTGGTTATGGAAGGGGCAGGACTCTATAGATGAGTCTCGCCGGAGGGCCAGCACACTCATGGCCAACGGACAGTGAGGGAAACTGAGGCAAAGGTGCTCTACTGCCATGACCAGCCAGGTGGAGTGTGCTGAGATGAAAACTTTACTACACCGTGGTTTTACACAAGGCCCACAGTACACAGGGACGGGCCAGTTGGGGAATGTCTCCTGTGTCCTATGCGGATAGCTAGTTGGACCTGATACATTGACTAAAACTGGTCTAATGCTAAATTGTAGACCCTAGTTCTACATTGCCCTACACCAGGTCTAATTATTTACAGCAGGGCAAAGTGGATGCAAAACATGCCACACTGCTCTGGTAGCATTTTACACTTGTTTTGCAAGAAGTAAACAACTGCATAAACTTCAGTGCAGTGGAAAGTCTGAGCCATGGGCTCTTATTTACTACTTATTTGCTACTTTATACCATTAAGGAGCCTTGAAGTGGGTATAAACACTTCAAGGCCTGTGACACTGCTAAAGTAATGTAAACTGGCCTTACTCTGAAAGAGAATCAGACCCAGTGTTTATTAATTGAAGGCTTCCACTTAGGCTGGACACAATTTTTAGGAAGAAATGCTTTTCACTGTGCTTTCACACTTAACAGTCCACATAGCTAGTGGGTCTAGCCTCTACATGAGATCCCTAGGGTACTTGAAAAGAATGGTGTTTCATATGGGCAAACACTCTCTGAGAGTCCTGTTAACAACAGCTCACCTAGCTGGGCAAATAGTGCAACAGCTCAGACTGAAAGCGGCTCTGAGCAGCTCAATGAATTCCGCAACAGTCAAATATTTTTCTTTAAGATCAGCTTTGCTGGCCCAACAGTGACAAAGCAAGGTTATGATAACCATCTCCAGCTACTGGAAGGGAAATGTAAACAGCAAGGAAGGGATGAAATTGAAAAAAGGAGAATTCAGGCTCACTACTAGGGATGCATGTATGAATAGTGAGGGCAGTGAAATGGGGAATTAAGTTTCCCCAGGGAAAAGATAGGAGAAATTGGACTGAGGGGAAAAAAAAGAAAAAAAAAAAAACCTCTGCAGAATTAACATAGGAATGCAGGACATGTCAGGCTGGATCAGGGCAGGGATCCATCTGCTCCTGGATCCAGTGGTGAAACTGGCAAGGGGAATGGACTAGATTTGATTCCACAGATCTCCTTTGACTCTAACGTCACATTCTGCATTAGGCTATCTGCTAGCTGAAGTGCTGGCAGTTATTTTGTGTTTACTTCCCCCTGCTCCCATATCTTTTTGCAGATCAGGCCCTGGTCACTATGAAGGCCAGCTTCTGCTCCTGTCAGACTCATTCAGGCACTGTGGGCCCAAGAGCTGGTCTTGGGGCTCCTTGGTTTATTTATTTATTTATTTTTTTGGTGATTGACCAGCCAGATCCCTAGCAGCTGTTAGTGAGCTTAGTTTCATTTGAGTCATTGGAGCTGTCCCAAGTTACAGCTGCCCATTTATCTGCCCCTTGTTTCTTCCCTTTAAAAACAGCAGTAAGGCACTGCTTTCATCTGCCTGTCACCCTTAGTCAGTGATTTTGTTTCTGTCTGTCAGTCACCCTGGGTCAGTAATTTCTTTTGCAGACATTTCTCCTACTTCAAGGTTCATGGCTCTAGCTGAGATCCTTCTAGGGCACGGGCAAGGGACTCTGGCAGGGTGGGGAGAAAGTCTTGCCCATGCCATATCTGTCCTGTACAGAAGCAGAGGTTCCAGATCGGTGCCTTACACCAGCATGAAATTCATCTGGAATAAAACAAATGAAGAACACCAAACTAACGACTAAAAGCCAGCTCTCCTTCATCTCAGGAAATCCCGAGTTTCCTTCCTCATTCTCAGTTTCTGCTCCTCAGTGGCTTATGCACCTGGCTGGGGGTGGAGGGAGCAGGGGGGAAGACAGCTAATCACAAAACAAAGCACAACAACAAGAAAACAGCTGGAAAGTCGCAGAGGACTGAAATGAGAAAATGATCATTCAGAACCTCACCCAACAAACCAGAGCGGGCTGTATCCCAACCCCCACCGGGAGATTTGCCATGGAAAGGGTGATGTGTTCTGCCCAGCCAGCTCTTGTGTTAACATGATAAGATGCTTCTTATGTTTCTCCAGCCTGAGAATTTATTACACAAGGCAGTATGGGTCAGATTCATCTCTGGCATAGGCCCATTGATTTAAATGGAGCTGCATCCTGGATGGACTTGGACCATCATGTAGTCTCTAGCCTTTTGTTTCTCACAGGAACATAGATACACTGATTACCAGATTGGAGACCAGAGATCAGTGTAATGCAGTGTCCTCGCCACCAGTGGCTAACAAGAAAACCCACGTCTTTCTTTCTTTCCTTTCTTTTTTTCTTTCTGCAGCTACCAATTGGCCACCAGCACACTCTCCACACGCAAATTAGTCCATGGCAATGCACCAGGACTTTAGATTCTACATGCTTGTGGCTGAAGCTCTGCTCGGCGCTGGTCCAGGCTGCTTCAGTCAGTCTGGCTAAGAAAGCAGCGACAGCTGAGGGCCATCAGGTGGCATGACACATTTCTCCGAATGTCTGTTGGGGAAGGATTGATCCAGCTTCTTCAGAGCCAGAGCCAAGTTTACAGCTCGGGTTGGTCTCTGATTACAGCATCTAATCGGGTTTTGCGAAAGCTGGGTGTGGGCCAATTGCTTTCCCTGAAGCACAGAAGGAGCAGGGCGTGGCTGTTTCATTGGTTCGGTTTGTTTGTTGGGGTACGGCTTCAGGTGTCCAAATGACAGGCAGTCAGCATGATCCAGGATGGGTTCCCCCTCTGCTGCCTGCACCTCTGTGCTGTCTGCTCCTAATGAAATCAGATGCAGCCCCGGTGCTCACAGCACTTAACATCCGCACTATAAATATAATAGGCCTAACGCACTGAAGGGATATATTTAGAAACATGGTGACTTGCCAGCCGGGCTATCACTGGGCTATTATAAGAAGGCGATAACTGGCCAGGTGTGAGCTGCAATGAACTAAGGGAGAGATTGTAGCCTCTGGCCCCATTACGTGCTGCCCAGCCTCCCGTTAACCACGCAGGGCTGAGATGACATGCACGGAGTTTGGAAATATTTGGAAAGGTGCCACTGTCCTCACGGTTTCAGGATGAGGGAAAGGTAAAATTAGAGCTCAGAGGAGAAATACTGACAGATGGACTTCCCCCCTCATCTGCCTGCACTCTGTTTCAAGGCACCTCTGTCTCTGACACGGGTCCCTAATACTCAGGCTGCGTTCAAGCGCTATGCTTGGGGGTGAGCCCGGGACATGGCAGCTGCTCTGCCCCTGCCAGCACATGGACACCACTGTCCATACGCATTCCCAAGGTCCTGCTGCCTCACAGTCAGTATGCCCTGCTGCCACCCTTTGTGTTACACCTTCCCCTCCATCTGCTTCTGCTGATGATACCCACCCAAATGTTTCCCCCATCAGCCCTGTGGAGCCCCCACAGTGATGGGAGAAAGAGTCGGAGGCAAGTCTGGCTCCCGTGTTGCCAACAGAATTGAAGTTGGGGTAGCGATGGGGAGGCAGAAGCAATGCAGAGGCATAGCGTCTTCACACAGAAAGCCCTGCACATCCTGTGGACCCGCATCAGAGATCCGACCTGAAGTCAGCGTATCCACCAGTCCTTGGGGCATAATCCCTAGTGTGAGCTAAGGATGCAAGCCCCTACCCCTACCTTCCCGGCCCTGGCTTTTCTGGGGAGCCCCCCTGTGAGATTTTCTATAGTAGGATGCAGTTCCTACCCTCCTCCTGTTGGGCTTGTAAGCCAAGCACACAGGATCTGCTGGTGTCATAGCCGTGGAACCCATCGGGGAATTTTTATGGAGTTGTGACTATCGCTGCCTTATAAGCCACAGCTCTGGTTACATTTCACAGCCAGCACAACAAGACAAAAGGCTCTTTCAGGTGGCAAACCATTTCCTGGGGGAACTGGCTGGGAAGCCACAAAGCTGAAGAAGCCATGTTGCAGGCAGCCACAACAAAGCAGGCACTGGTTAATTAACTCTGTGTCAGAGTGAGATGCTACATGCCCAAAGATCCAGACCCAACAGAGCATAAAATGTGGTGGTAATGGAGTCCCAGGGTTCAGGAGAGACCATTCAGAGCTACACTGCAGAGAGGAGGATATGTCTGTGAGCGCACAGTTTGTTTGACAAAACTAGTCTAATGACAGAAAATGGAGGTGCTGAAGCCACCAGAGATATTAAATCTGCAAGCTAAGAATCAAGGTCAGGCAAAGACGAGTCACATAAAGGAATGGGACCTCTATGTAGCTATTACTATGGCAGATCAAGGGGATGCTGTGAAAATGAAACTTTTTTGTTATCTGATTGGAGAAAGAGGGAGAAAGAGAAGTGAAACCGTGTACAGAAATTTCCCAAGCTCAATGCACCCCAGAAGTCATAATGGGTTGTCCCGACGTTTACGGTAATTGCAGGAAGAAGAAAATGCTGGAATGATATAATTGCTTTATTCGGGGTCAGGTATCTGGGGAGAGCATGGATATGTATGTAAAGCACATATGTAAAAGTTGCCATTTTAGAAATATAAAGGACTCGGTGATAGGAGATCAGACAGCGTATGGGTAGAGCCCTGCAAATCTCTGTGGATAGCCACATCTGTTGCATTTCTTGTGGACGCAGACCACATATATTTGTATCCATTCATGGCTCTATGTATGGGACGCAATACTCACCAGCAGGAGAATGGTTGCTGAAGGAGGCCGACTTATCTCTGGGGAAAAGACAACATACAGATCAAGCGTTGGGAAAACACAAGCATTGGCCAGGCAAGGGCTTGGTATTGTTGGATAACTTGAATGGTTGATACCTGGCAGAACCCAACAAGTTCTTGCTATGGAAAAGCAAGATATATGACTATCCAGGCTTATGCATGTAACTTAGCTTTGTGGAGGCCCTTCTGGTGTGGCTCCCCAGGCAATTTCTCTGCTTGCCACCTCCTAACATTGGCCCTGCTCTTGTGACCCCCTCAAGCCCATTTCACAACCATCCTCAGAGCTCGTGATGCCCAGGGTGGGACACACTGATTTAGATAAAGTGACGTTCCCCCTACAAGACCTCTGCATACCCCCAGGACTACAGATATACCTGGTTGAGAAGAACTGGGGTAGGTGATCCATCCAGACCTGCAGAATAATGGTCCTGCATGCAGACCTTTCACAAATTTAACAAATTCAAGTGACAGGTGTTCCACCATTTACTTTAGCCCAAACAGGCAAGTGACCCACACCCCATGCTGCAGAGGAAGGAAAGAAAATTCTCTGGCTGCCAATCTGATCTGGGGGGAAAATCCCTTCCTGACCCCAAATACATCAGTTAGACCTCTCCATCCATTCCACACACACCCCCTTCCATCCCCATTTGTTGCTGTTGTGTGCTTTGCAGAACTGTTACTTGGTCAAAGAAATTTCCACAAGGGAAACGGAAAGGGGACAGCAGAGACATCCTGGAATTTCTCAAATGTGTCACTGTGATCTACAGGAGGGGCTCAGACCCTGGGGGCTTCAGAAACTGACCCATGAAGCTCCTGGGCAGTAGAAGAAGATTTCTCAACCTCTCTCACAGGATTTACTTTGCCACAAACACTCACACGTCAGCACTAGACTAAATGCTCCAAGGAAGCATCAGCCAACTTGTGTTATTCTCTTGCACAAGACACCCACGGAATTTGCTTCTCCCAGGCAATCTCCAACCCAGTGCGTCCTGTCATTGAGAACCACACAAAAAGATGATATACAGGCCCACCATTTTCACAGTCAACTTTTTATTTTTGCTGGGAAAGGTTTTACATTAACAGGGGTTTTGTGGTTGTGTCTGAACCTAGACATATGGCTCGAAGGGTGCTTTGGGCACACTGGGTCAAAGATCTTCGGCCATGCGAGCCATATCAGGGTGTACGCAAAAGGATCACTGCCCATGTCAGGATATGTTGGCCAAGTTCTGTGTGGCCACTGCTCACTGCCACCATCTGAGAGTGCCATCAGCCACCCCTGAGAGGCAGCTTTGCCCTCCCACTGCCTGTGGGACTGCTGAAAATCCTAAACGATGATATCAGTTTTACATTATGGGCCCTGCCTGGAGTACAGTCCTTGCTCCTTTGAAACCCAAAGATGCATCTGAACCCCAGCGGACATTAAAAACAGAAAAAAGAGACATCATTCCTGGGTTGAGATGTAAACCCAGGCTCTTGAGCAAGGAGACCTCAGGAGAGTCACATATCTGTATATCCCACATACTCGCTTTCCCTCACTTTCCATTTTCCAGTTCCACTCAGTCACCTGACTTGTGGCAAAATCTGAGCCATGCCTCCCCTTTCTCTGTGATTAATAAGAGTCAAATAGTCATTGTGCCCAGCTCTTATCTAGCCCTTTCCATCAAACAAAGAAAATCTGTGTCATTAGACACGTGGAAGCAAAGTGACTTGACCAAGGTTACCTTCACCATGCAGGCTAACGGATGAGCTGGGAACAGAACCCAAGGCTCCTGAGACCCAGCCTACTGCTCTGGCCACTAGACCTCACTGCCTCCCTTTAAAAAAAAATCCTGCCAATAAAATTACACAGCCGTGCTCTTTGTCAAAGTGCTGTAGAGAAAGCCTGCTTTCTTTGGCAGGAAAGTGTTATCAACTCCCATTTTACAGATGGGGAGAAACAGAGGCACAGAAAGGCTATGCATGGGGCAATGACTATCAGTCCTGGGATTAGAAGGCAAGACCTCCTGGCTCCCAGGCATGTGCCTTGAGCAGCAGCCCCTCCCTCTGAATAGCATACACCTGTTTAATATCAAGTACAGGCTATGGAGGTGTACGTTTAAACACTGGGTATCTGGCGAACAAATGTCTCTGTTGTGTGTTCAAACCACAGGGACCAAGATTACATTCTCGAGGGTGGCCCAGCCTGTGGGCACTGACCGCACAGTCTTGCCTGGCTTAGCGCTGTCATTTCAGGCGTGTGTTGGGAAAGCTGGGTTAAGTCCAAGGGGGTGAGTCACAGACTTCTGTTGGGAATCCACTGGGACCTGCCTGAGTGTCAACAGGTGTAACTGGAGCAGGGAGAAAGCAGGTGAGTGAAGTCACAGAGTGAGCCACAGCCCTGGGAAGGCATCTCATCCAGCTCTGCTCAGTCAGGCTGAGAAGGAAAGTTGGTACCAGGCTTTGAAATGGGGGGTGAGAAGGTAAAGAAAGCAGCAAGAACAGTGATGTGCGGGAGCAATCAGCTGTGGTCTTGGCTGAGTTAGCCCAATCTAGGCATGTAGCGAACAGGCCACTTTCTGCTGTGCACTCCCTAAATGTTAAGCAACTAGTCTGCAAAATGCAGAACCGGCTTGCTGCATCTTCTCCCAAGGCTGAACACCAAACTGGACTTGAATGGGTCATTCAGTGAGTTCGGTGCCAAGCGAGGACTCCTCAGAGTCATGTCAGCTGTCGCCACAGGTCTCGCTCAGCAGCAGCTCTTCTTGGGTGGGTCTTTTGGTGTGAGCTTGATAGAGTCTGTTAAATAGTTCTCGAGAATCTCTTGGTACTGGAAAAAAGATGAGGAAATAAAACTGGCTTGGATTTTGTTTTGTAAAAATGTACCTGCTTTGCTGCAGTTCCTGAATCCTGGTGGGAAATCACCCCATTTCTTCCCAACCCATTTCTCTGTGGTTCACGGCTCTTTTGAGGCACTGGACCCAAATTTCCAGGAGCCAGGGACTGAGTTTTGAGCTGAAATTTGAGTGATCCCAGACTGATTTGGGATGAAAATTAGGTAAAAGGAAAGAACCACACATAACAGATCATAGGCAGGTTGTTAAGACTTTCAGACACCCCAGTGATCACTGATGGGTACTTGAATCTGAACAGAATAGAACTGCAGAAACCTGACAGATTCACCTGAGATTCATTCAGAGTTTCAATATTTGTTCAATGAGAATACGGGACCAATATAAAGAATAAGTTTGCACACCCCAGGTGCAATGAAAACAGCCTCATTCACCTCCTTGAATCATAGCTGATTAGGACTGGAAGGGCCCTCACAAGGTCCATTAGTTCAACCCTCTGCTCAAAGCAGGACCAGCCCCAACTAATCACCCTAGAGAGGCTTTGACAAGCCAGGCTTTAAAATCACTCTCTCACTTTATCGTCTCTCTCTCTATTTAACCTGCGCAAATGGGACTAATTCTGGTTAGAGAGAGGACCACGTTCTACCCATCTTGGCATTATAAATACATCAATAGACATCATCCCTGTCTAGGGGCGCTAACTTAGCAACATTTCAGTGCAAATCTTGCAGGTTTACATTAACTCTGTTCTAAAATAGTCAGGTTAAGTTTGTTGCTGGTGCTCTCTTCTGAACAGATCATTTAATTCAATTGTGTTACACCTCTCCTTATTTAAATACTAATTCCAACCTACGAAAAGGTGCATATTTTGAAGGGGCCCTTCGTATTTTTTGCCACTTTCATGTCTATCTGTTTGATTTTTGGGTACACTCTAGGTAATTATGTGACTGACCTCCGACAAAATACCAGCAAGTATTTGCAGATGTGAAATTGCTGTCTTAAAATGGAGGACAATTTCTAAATGACAGGCCTTTAAGCCCAATATTTTCCTTCCTCTTTGATTTCATGGAGATCACCACTAGAGGGAACTGTTAGCTCACACAGTTAGCCTAGCCACTTTGTTCCTAGAGCCCCTGATGATTGATTGAAAAACAAAAACAGAACTTGGCAGAATTTTCAAAACCACAAAATATTGCTTGTTCCATTCACTTTTATAATGAGTTTTATCAACATTATTTAAGAAAATATTTCTCATATTGCTTCATTGCCTGAGGTTTTTGAATGAAAAATATCCAACAGTGAATTTTCTCATCAGAGTGGTTGCAAGATGGAGTAAAAGAAAAATTACTTAAGACTAACATGAAAATGTCTTATTTTAAAATAATAAATGTCAAATTGACATTTTTAATAAAATTATTGGAAAATATAAAACAGGAGAACTGGTGACAAGTTACTCTCCAATCTGAATAATTATTTAGATGTAGGGCAGTGTTCAGGATTTAACTTCAAGGGAGAATGCAGGCCACGATTTGGGTTTTAGCTTAAAAATGGTACCAGCTTGTCACCAGCTGTGTCCATGTTCTGGCCCAAAGGATGAAAATAATAATAATAAATAATAATATTCCTAACTCCTAAATGGTGCTTTGCATCAGTGGCTCTCAATACCCTTTCCAAGAAAGCCGGTGTCAGTATCCTCATTCTAAAGACGGGGAAACTGAGGCACAGGCGTGATTCATCTGAGGCCATTCAGCAGACTAACAGCAGAGCCAGGACCAGACCCCAGATCTCTCAAGTCCCTCCTCACTGATAGCAGGGCTGGCACCGCTACTCACCCTCGCCAGGGCCTGCCTCACGAGCGTCTCAAAGGCTTGCACGACATTGATGTCATTCTTAGCACTGACTTCGAAGTATGGAATGTCTTTTTCTTTGCACCAGAATGAGGCAGTCTCCTTGGACACCTGGGAGAGGTTAGGGGGATGGAGTCACGTTATTCACTGCCAGCCCCCTAACTTGGTGACCAAATCCAGGGCATGAGGTATTCCCCTCTCCCGATGGTAGCCATATGGTCAGAGTCCCTTGGGATTTTTCTTGAGCTTTTCATTCTACAGCCATGGGGAGGCAACCTTGAGCTGGGGTTAAGTATCTTTAACGCCCATTGAAGCCAATGGGAGCCTCCTCTGGCGTTCTCTGTACATGATTAACAGCCCAGCTGGATCTCTTGACACAGGGCCAGGCGCTGGCTGCTGCTGGCTGAGGATGGTAGCCCTAGGCACACAGTGCTCAGGAGAAAACGTCTAGCTCATCGTCTCTCGGGGCACCTGGGCTGGAGCACGTCCCCACTGTGAGCAGCTCCATGCAGCGTGGACGCCCTGCTTCGCAGCTGATGGGGATGCCCCTCTCGCAGCAGCAGCACAAAGCCAGGCCAGCGTGACTGTGAGCTGGAGATTGGTGAAGGAGATTTCATTCAGCATTCTGCCTTCTGAAATCTAATAGCCCAGCTACCACCCTGGGACTTTTTTTGCTTGTTAGTCATGATTTTTCTGACCTGGCTTCTGATTCGTTGGTTTAGTCGTAAGCCCGGCACGTTCCTGGTGAAGTACTCCACCTCTGTTCACTAAGCCCTAAGAACTATTTGCTCTCAGTGCCTCAGTTTTGGGGAGTGCAACTTAAGAGGCACAGAAGGGGCCTGATTTTTAGAGGGCAGGAGCCCTTCTTGGAAATGAAGCCCCTTTAAGACATTTCTGGCTGGGTATCCAACATCATTAGCCACTTCTGGAAAGAGGCTTCCAAGGGCTTGAGGGTGGTGGTAATAAATGTTTCAGTGAATAGCACATGACTGACAGCCCTGGAGTCCTCTGTCATTTGCAGGGGTTGCCCAGCTAAAAGGAAGGGGGGTTTCCCTAGCGTGATCCATCCACAACCTGGAGGTACCGCTAGAGCCCTATGAAATTTAGCTAAAGAAAATCTATCCTGCCCCCCACCCCATGGCTGATTCTTCTATGTCCTTGACCATGCCCATGCCCTGCCCTTACCTGCCGTTCCTTTAAATCAATTTTATTTCCCAGCACGACCATGGGGAAGCTCTGCTCCCCAGGCATGATCTTTTCCAAGAAGTCCTCTCTCCAGTCATCCAAGGAGTCGAAGGAATCCATGTCTGTGACATCGAAGGCCAGCATACAGCCATCTGAGCCCTTATAAAACGTTGACACCATGGACCGGAACCGCTCTTGACCTCCTGTGTCCCAGATCTAATGGGAGAGAAAGGCAGGGATGTTCAAGGATAATGACCCTTACAGGGGCCTGGCTAACAGGGGGTGCTGAGCACTTAAAGCTCTTCTTGACTCCAGCAAAATCCCTGGGTCTTCAGGGACCCTAAACAGTAGGCTTAAGCCTGCACAGATTGCAAAGGGAGCAAGAGCCAGGTCCTGAATGATCTGCACTGTGCACTGTCATCTGTTTGATGGACATCCCCTGCACTTGAGAACATGCGTGGTCAGAAGACCGGCCTCTTCTGAATGGGCAGAGACCAACCCAAGATGCGTCTCACCTGAAGTTTTAGGGGGGTGTTGTCCACCACAATGTGCTTCGATAGGATACTGGCTCCCAGAGTTGTCCGGTAATCTTCATAGAACGTCTTGTGCACAAACTGATGCAGGAGGGAGGTTTTCCCCACACTGGGATGAAGGAAGAGGCACACAGAGAAATGGGCATTATTGTGATGACATCTTAGTTGTGTGACAGAATCAGATGCAGCAGTGAAACTGGAGAGTCACCGATTCCCACATCCCCTCATTAAAAGGGTAATGGGAATCATACGCCAATCACTCCACCTCGCCATTTTTGTAGCCCACTCCAAAATTAGACCATGCCTTGGATACGTCTTAGACATGTGAGAGGTCTGTTTCATCAGGCTTCTCACTGATCGATGGACTACTTGGTTTGGGGTGGTGCTGTTCTGTTGGCAGGGAAAGACTGGAGATTGACTCTCTACATATAAGGGCCGAGTATCTTGAAAGGATTATTTATATTTTATAAACTGCCCCCGTGTTTCACAGCAGTTTAGAGACAACTGTATAAACACATCCAATGAATAATCAATCAAAGAGTCTTGGACATTAAAGTTAGAGTTCCACCTTCTCATTTCCATTAAGACACCACTTTGGCAATGGCAAGGGGGTTTATGGTGGGACTCATTTAGCCTTCCTGAGACCAAACCTCAGGACCATGTAAACACAAGGAGACAGGACGCTGCTTACCCCAGTGCTCCTATAATAATTATCTTCAAATCCACTTTCTTGCTGGAATTCATGAAGGGAACCTAGAGGAAGGAACAACAGAGCTTCATTTCACATCCCAGCTGCCTCTAAACACATGCACAGGGGAGTTCCAAAGGGGCAGCCGGGTTAGTCTAGTAAAGCAAAAAAAGCAAGGAGTCCTGTGGCACTTAAAGACTAACAGATTTATTTATCGCATGAGGTTTCATGGGAATATCCCACTTCATCAAATGAAGCATCTAATGAAGTGGGATATTCTCCCACGAAAGCTCATGCAATAAATAAATCTGTTAGTCTTTAAGTGCCACAAGACTCCTTGCTTTTTTTATGCACAGGGGAGGAAACTCCCCACCCGGCCTCAGCACCACTTAATCTAAGGGCCAGATGGTAACCAGCCCTTTGGTAGCGTGTCACTGAGAGCTGTGGTCAAAGAGCCACCTCCAGGATGGGAATTTTCAGAAGAGCTCAGTGCCCATGAAGGTGGGCGTGGGGGGATTCCCAGCTTTTGTGGAAATCTGGCCTTTGAAATGAGAGCTGATGTATTTTTGGAAATCATTACTATTGGCTTGCTGGGCTCACCATATGTTCCAAGCTCGTCAAGCTCCAGCCCTGGGTGGGGTCCTGGGAGCAGTCGTGCATGTTGAATAACAGCAGATTACTTTTTCTAGGGTTGCTTAGGGGTGTAAATGCCCTTGGCACAATGACATTGAAAGATCAACCCAGTAATTTCCTAACCCATGCACTGGGGCCAGTTGAAGGTACGGGCCTGCACCCCAGGGGATCTTCAGCCTTCATTTCAGGGATGTTTCTTAACCCACCCTGATCCCGGGGGCCTGAAGGCTGGCCTGCAGAATTCCCCCACCCTGAATCATTTTGTCTATGCAAACGAGGAGTCCTGTGGCACTTTTAAAAGTGGCACAGGACTTCTCGTATGTTTTGCTGAACTAGGCTAACACGGCTACACCTTTTGATTTTGTCTATGATTTCACACAGGTACATTTTCACTGCCCACCTGCTGTCAGATGTCCCTTCCCTGCTGTATCCTGCTATAGCAGCACTTGGCCAGCATAAGGCAAATAACCTGCCCCCACATCTGCCCTAAGTTCATCAGCCCCTGGCCTTCCCCCAGCAGCCATCCCTTTATGGCTGCCTCCAGCCTGTGCTCCCTTCTGGGCCAGATCTCCTCTGCCCTCAGGAAGGATATCACTGTGGTTTTCTGCATTTTGGGTGCTAAGGCTGGAGACTGAGCTGGGGATGACTGTGCCCTCCCGTGACCGAATGCCTTCCTGCCAGCTCAGCCAGGGTGCTGCAGCTCTGCCGTTTGCAGCTCACTCCCGCACCCTCCGGGAACAGCTTGTTCCTCAGATAGCAAGCTAGCCTTTGCCCAACTTGCTTGGCAAAGCATTAAAACGGCAATGAGAGGTCATGTGGAGCCTCTGCCTCACCCCATTGCTGTCCTTCCTTGCTCCCCTGTGTGATGAACCTCTCCTCAGAGGCTGCCTGATGTGCAGGAGAGCTTTGAAAAGGGCCTTGCATTTGTCATAGGAGCCTAGTTTTAACCATCCTGACATGAAGCTTGGATAAATGGGCTCCCCTTCCTGGAAGGGCCAGGTCCCCAAGCCCTTGGGCAGCTGTCTTTGTCTCCTGTCCCTCTTCCCAGCAAACTCCACACACTGTGTCATGCTTTCCACAGCAACAAAAGGAGGGGGGGTTAACAGCAGGCAGCACACAAGCTTCCCAGATAGACAGGGCCTGTGACAAGAAGCCTGTTGTGAGTGGAAACGGCAGCCAACAAACCTGGTAGTGTTTGCACTGAGTGCTGGAGCTGGCGTTACTCAGCCCCAGCTACCGTCACTGACTTTATCGCTGCCACTGTCCAAACTGTGCTTCTGTTTCCGCTGCCTGGCACTCTGGGCGCTGCTTTATTCTTCGGGCATGGGTGATGCCAGGTGCAGTTTAGACTGACCCCAGAAAGAGAGGCCTTTGGGGTCCAGGCCTTTCACCTGCTGTCACAGCCTGAAGATGGACACTACTGAGACCACTGCAGATACACCCGTCTTCACAACTACCTTGTCCCCTTGCCCTCTTCTTTACCCCTTCCCATGAGCCTGCTCATTTCCCTGCTGCATGCTGGCTAATGCTACAATGTGAGCGGGAGGCAGCTAGGGCTGTCCTCTTCTTGTTTACTTGTACAGCACCGAGCGCAGTGGGGCTGTAGTTCAAGTCTGGGGTCCCCAGGTGCTACTCCAGTAGCAGTCTAGTAATCATAATAAAATAGCTGTGAGAAACTTAAATGACACGGCCCTGGCTTTGTGTTTCATTGTAGCCCTGAAACCTGGGTCCCTCCCACGCAGCTGAGCCAAAGGCTGGCCCACAAAGTATTTGTTCAAAGGGAGTGTATCCCTGCTAGCTAATCTTTCCTGGCTGACTTTCAACTGAGACTGCTTGAACTGCTGACTTGCGAGACTAACGTCAGCTCCATTTGAGAGCTCTGGAGTAAGTCAGAGAGACAACCCAGCCCACAAACCTGATTGTGTGGGGATTCATTCTCCCCTTCTGCGAGGGACTCCTTCTTCTGGCCAGCAGAGGGGTCCACCATCACACTGTGCTGGGAAGGGCATCAGGGAGCAGTGCTGAAGCCGAGAAAAACATTGTTTTGAGAAGTTTCAGAGGGGTAGCCGTGTTAGTCTGTGTCGGCAAAACAAATGAGAAGTCCTGTGGCACCTTAAAGACTAAAAAATTTATTAGAGCGTAAGCTTTCATGGGCTAGCTTATGCTCTAATAAATTTGTTAGCCGTCAGGGTGCCACAGGACTTCTTGTCTGTATTGTTTTGAGAAGCATTTCTGTTGCTATAGCAGAGCTAGATACCAAAATTTACGCAGCACAGACCTGGGCTCAGTTTCATCCTTCCCCATCTCCAAAGCACAGGAATGCTCAGGCAACTGATTCAGCCTGTTACAGAGGCAGAGGCTATCCACACAGTTTGGATTTGGTTTCAGATTCCAGACCCTCAGAGTTCAAGGGGTTTGGCTCCAGTTTCTCAGTTGAGGCCTGCCTCCTGCACTGAGTGTCTGGAGTGAGGTGTGTTCAAATCTTCACTCTGTAGCCACTGCTGCAAATCTACACAACTTACTCATAAATTCCCAGGCCCCTAGACTCGGCTTCAGCCCCCATTCTGTGCAGTTCTGCAATAGCCTGGGACAACCAACAAGCCAGAAGGCTTGAGGAGGAAAAAAATGAGCTTTGGCGTGAAGGTACACAGAGAAGGGATAGTGCTTGAGCCCAATAAAAAGAAAGGTATATGTACAAACACACGACTGATCACAGCGGGACACACCAATAGTCTCACATCCTTTGGTTTATCTGCCTGGGCATTTTGCCTTCCCATTGAAGGCTAGTCTCCCCTGCCCCTTCTGCAGGGGGAGAGGAGATTTTCTCCTCAACATCTGTAAAATTGCCTTAGGGCTATGAAGTGTGAAAGTAAGGCAAAGATCAATGCATGTATAACACAGAGAAAGCTGAGCTGACTTGGATAAAAATAAGAGCTGGTGGAAATCACTGAGGAAATGCAATCAGTCAGTCCTGCCGCTAGCATCCCTAAAGCTAGGGTCATCAGTCACTGTCCCTCTGGGTAGGTTACTGCTTTCAGATGGCGTGCTGGTGACAGACTTTCCTATTGGACTGATGGATGCTTGAGCGTGTAAATAACACTGCCTGCATGCTTGCCATGGAAGTGTGCAAAAGTGCCTGTGCACAAACTGAGGCCCTGTTTGATAAAGGAAACCCTTCATGTTGTTCGTGTAGAGGCTCAGGCTGGAGGGGGCTGGGGGAATGGATGGAACGGGAATGCCCTATATTTTAACTTAGACATTTCAGGAATGTTGAGTCTTATTTGGCTCATGGTCTTAAATGTGTACAAGGAGCTCTGTCAGCCTCCAGCAGAAGGGGAAAGTTTAACAGGAATAGCTTCCCCCAGTTGCTCACTAGACATTGGAGTGGCCTGGCGAACACTCTGCTTCCTTTTTTGTTAGCAAACAGTCTGGTGAAAAATCAATCCCTGTCCCACTTCACTTGACTTGATTTGACTTGTTAGGCAGCCAGTTCTCGTGTGGCTAGTAGAGTCTCCCAGGGAAGCCTGACAGACAAGATCAAAATGTCTAATATAATAAAACAGCCAAAGAAAGAAAAATGGACAGTTTACACCAGCAAGGAATTTGGCTCTAAATCTTGTGTTCAGGCATGTGTGAAAACCCCTCCAAGAGCTCTTGATCCATCCCAGAAATGTAGAGAAAATACTTTCTGGTGTGTATGCCAATCCCTTTAAGTTGCCATAGGATCTGTTTCTCATTCCTGCCAATAATGAATTAAGTTTCCTCTCCCACTTGCCCTGCTTGGAAAATTTCAGAGGGGAGTGGAACAATGTAGAAGAACCATCTTATTCTTAGCTTTGGCTTAGGTCTGTTATAGGGAGGCTCCTAGGTGCAGAACCATTTTGGTACCCACGACGCAGCTCGACAATGAGGGTCTGCTATCTCTTTCCTCTCCCCAGGCCACCTGTCACCCCTCCATCCTGACTCCCTTTGGCTTTCACCTCTACTTTCCTCATTCCTTGCTTGAGCATCCCTCTTGCTCTCTAGCCAGATGGCACTCAATTCTCTGGATTTTGACTCCTTCTGAGGGACCAGCCATACTCTTCTTCCAGCCACACACTCCTCGCCCAGGCTGAGTGCCGCCCTGAAAGGCAGGGCCTAATTAGAGGGCCACCTTTCTGGCTGATGCCTAGAATTGCTGTATGGTCAGCCAAACCCATTCCCAGATATTGGCCAAACTGGTTGGCCGGAGACATTAAGCACAGCACAGCCTGAGGAGCAGATGGTATTTCCTGAGAGTATCCAAGCCGGGAAGCCCTGCATTTTTTCATAATGTGTTTTCTAAAGCTGCCTTCCTTTGCAGACATCTGAAGAGGGCATTGGTTTGACCTTACCCAGATGCTTCTGTATAGCTTGACCTGTGTGCAGGGACCTGCCCTATTCTTAATCTGCTGTCAAGAAAGCCATATTGTATCTATCTATCTATCGGACAAGCAAGGAACTCGTATCCTTGGAGTCTCTCGGTGCTGGCCTGTCTTTGGAAATCCAAAATCCATTAGTCGTTTTGTGGCAAAAGCCTTCGCTTTTCTTTTTAACTCAAAACGGAGTTTGCAAAACTGGGCAGGCTGTTATTTCTCAGGTCCCCCAGGCTTTGTTACAGGCTCTCATGCTGTACAATCATTTCAAACTACCACCTGTGGAAATCTAAGAACAGTAGCAAACAAAGACAGCAAAACAAAGGGAGCAAAGAATACACTTACAGGCTGTAGCATTCACCCTGTGATATTCTCCTTCTGCTGAAGGGATTCTAGTGGTAACCAGAAGCCATCGGCGAGCTCTTGGTGCTTGCTGCAGCTCTCGCTTTCTTTCCTTTCCTTAGCTTTCTGAAAAGGTAAGAATCAAGTGAGATGTGAAAGGATGATCGAGGAACTCAACAGATTCTGCCTTTCCCTTTCTTTACCCTGCTTTTTTGCCAGCAGACAGTCAGGGAAGAAAGCTGCTAAAGAGGCAGTCCAGAAATGACATCAGCGAAAGGGGGTTGAGATAATCAGATTTTGTGCTTCTGGAGTAATTTCCTGGCACACAGATTTAAAAGAGCTCATCTGCGGGAAGAAGGAACCAAGATTTAAAAAAAAAACTGCCTGGGCACTGAACGAGTTAGGTAGCAGTTAACTAGCCAGCACTTCACAGCCCTGGATGAATGCCTGCTACCACATCTACAGATGAACCCCTCCGTTTTCATTCCACCTTTATGGGTCCTTCGTTTTAAAAACCATGCTGTCTTTGTGGATGCAGCCCCCTCCCCATTGCCTCTGTTCTCCCTGGGCATGATGCTCTGAACCCTGGGAGTTCGGCAGAGGAAATAAGGTTGGAATTTTCCTAATTGCTTTGTTTTCTAACTCGTCCTGCCGCTTGGGGGCTTCCAGTTTTTGCCTTGCCAGGCTTGTACTGAGATTTTTTTTGTATCGGGCTGAAAAAGACCAAACAAAACATCATATCATTCTGTCATTCGTTGTCACCTGAATCCTGCAGAGCAAACTCCCTGAACTTTGCTCTGCCTGTACCCGCAAGGCCAAGCTGTGAATGAGGCAACCCTGTTCAGCCTGGAGGGCCAGCCCAGGTTCATTAGTGAGTGATGAACATCTGATGGCTATAGGGAGAGACTGAGGCCGTGTCTACATTAGGAGAATTTTGCTGGTACAGCACAGCCCTCCTTGTGTTGGTGCAGGTTATACCAGAAAAACAGCACTTTTGCTGATCTAACTGCATCTGCTCCAATGGCCTTTGCTGGCACAGCTCTGTCAGTCAGTGGCCACACCCTTGAGGACATAGCTATGTTAGCAGAAGTTTGTTCTGAGGAGCTGGCCTTGGTCTAGTTCCTGGTGCACCACCGTCTACATGCTTTCCACCAGCTCCGGCAACAGCTGCAGCAGAGAGGGCAAGAGCCGACTGGGCCACAGACGCTGCTCTGCTTGTCAGAGCAGGCAGAAGACACTTTGGTAGGTCCAGGTGTAAGGCCATCTGTGCGGTATAGTCCAAGCTATGTGTACCTCAAAACACTGTACATTATCTCCTTTCTGCAAATGGGGAAATCAAAGTACAGAGAAGGGATGTGCCGCAGACAAGTCACGCATCTCTCTGGACTCCACATCCAGTACCCTATGCCCTAGCGAATGCTGCCTCTAAAAGAGGATTTTAAAAGGGATAGCTGTGTTAGTCCAGTCCAGTGAAAAAACAACAAGGAGTTGTGTGGCACTTTAAGACTAACAGATTTATTTTTTGCACGAGCTTTCGTGGGAGAAGATCCCACTTCCTCAGATGCTTCGAAGATGGGTGAACTTAAAAGAGGAGTCAGTTGCTAGCCCTACATTTACACAAACAGGTCAAAAGGAGGGAATTAAATCAGCCTCCTATTGTGTGAGACTGCTAGTAACCTAAACCACATTGAAACCTGGAGGAAAATTTGCATATCCTCTCGGCATGACTTCTGAGACTTCAGCACCAGAGCCCACTCCTGCACAGCCATTCTGACGTGAACTGCAAATGACTACAGCTGGAAAACACCCGGCTGGGTAGGTTTTACAGCATGAGCTGTACGTGGCTAGAAAACTTGTAAGGGAAGCAGACTCTGAGGCTGTCAACATAGATAGCAAGTTTCACCAAGAGTCCTGTGCTTTCTGAAGAGGGAGTGCCCTGCTGCCTAAGGTGTGCAATGCTAAAGGTGTTTGGTTTTTATCACTCCGCATGCTGGGGCAAGCTCATGGTATTGCCAGTTGTGTTAGACAGGAGCTGTGAGCTTTGGGGAGTCCCATTCTCTAAGCAACTACCCATCCCAGCCTCTGACATCTGAGAAGATGAACTTTGGAAAACCACTTCCCCAAGTCTATCAGTCATGAGCTCCCTTGTACTCTACCAGGCTGGCAATTGATGGTATCTGTCCCTTAATACCAGCATCACCCCACCCACATATGTTAGCTTTGTTGCTTAGAATGCTTGGGGTCCTCCTGTTTGAATTCATGCAGAGCCCCCACGATGTGGAGCCACTTCTGTACATGCTTCATTTTTTTTTAGTTTTTGTTGATTTCTGCAACTTCCTTATTGAAATGAGTGTTTGCGTTTGGTTTTCCTGGCTGTCTTGTGCTCTGGGGGTGGGTCTGGAAGCTCTGTCTCCCTTTAGCGACAGCACAAATGAGTCACGCACAGGCTTGGGGAAGCACCATGTGCATTCTATTAAATTTTGGGACAAGCACAGATGTGTGGGAGGATGCAAGTGCCTCTTGTGGCTGCTTCGGATTGTGGGCATTGCTAGATGGGATCAGGCCCGTGACTCACTTAGGCCAGACTCGTGTCTCAGGCAGTGGATCAAGCAATGTGCATAGAATTTGGAGGGACGAGCTCAGGTTGCAGGAGGGAAGAGTTTGGAGGTGGAGGCACTAGCTGTAATTGCTCTACTCACCTCTGACTTGTTCTCTTAATAAAGAGTCACTTTACTTTCAGGAAAAAGGTTTCGTCCCTCCCATGTTATTACCCAGCATATGGCCAGCATCGAGTGCTTCAAAGAAAACACAAAACCCCCTGTCCGTCATTCTGGCCGTAGACAGAGCAGAATCCCCTTAAAGGGCCCAATTCAAAACCACTGATGTCGATGAGAGAATTTCCATTGGTCCCAATGGGCTCTGGATCAGGTCCTTCCTGAAGGGTTTTTCCCCCCTCAGAAAGCAGAGTGTGAGCTGTCTGATCTTCTCTCCTCTCTGTCGTGAGGAATGAAGTCAAGCTTGGGGCACACAGCACGGTGATCAAACAACACCCAGAGAGAGGAATTGCGTGCATGTCTAGTTTTTCCTAGCCCAGCACTGGCCAAGTCAGGATGCTGACCAAGTTGAAATTCTCTTACTTGTTCTGAATGACGTGAAAGGCAAGTGCTTTTTTTACACCCAGGGATCTGAGTTCCCCATAAAGGCTGCTACAACATAGCCAGCGTGACTGTCCCATGACTCAGCAGGAGAAAAGAAACAGTCTCAGCAAGGTGGTCTTTCTTAAGGAGTGACAAGAAATCAAAAAGTTAAAATCTATAAAAGGGCTGAATAGTGAGTGGGTGGTGACAGAGAGGCAGGATGGTTGATTGGTTAGGGTGCTAGAGTGGGATTTGCATTTAGTTCCCGGCACTCTTGCAGAGCCCCTGTGTGACCCTGGGGGACTCATTTAGCATCTCTGTGCCCCATTGCTCATCAGTACTGTCCCACCTCCCAGGACTTATCAGGACAAATAAAATACACGACAGAGTGTGAATCTGCATTAAGTAGAGCAGGCAAATTACTCTGGTTGGGAGCAGGGGCATTGCTGGTGCCTGACACAGGGGGCACGTGCCCTGAGTCCTGGCGCCAGTGGCCTGAGTGCCCAGCGTGGCACCTGCCTCTCCTGGATGGGTAGCTGGGTCCACGCCGGCTGTGGCAGCGCCTGCCTCTCCTGGCCCAGGATCCGAGCTGGGCCATCCGTCGCAGCCATTGCCAAGCCCTGCTGTGTCCCAGCCAAGATTGGGGGCCAGGCTGGCCGCAGCAGGAGTCCAGGGCCCCGAGTTTGGATTGGGGCCAGGGGCCCAGGCCCCAGATCTCTTCCTGGGGCAATGATGCTCCTGGTTGGGAGTCAGTTTGGTCCTGTAAAGCCTGGCATCCTCCCAATTAAACAGCTCTGTGGGTGCCTGTGCAAGGTCTGGGGCAGATAACCTGGCGTCTACCCCTTGTTCTCCAAGACCAAAGGCGTGTCCTTGCTCCATGTCACCTGGCCATGCTGATGTGTAGAAATAGGATTGTACCCCAACATAGTTTGGGAACTCTCTGCTGGCAGTCACGGTGTGCTAGAGTTCAGAAGCTGGCAGAAGCCAGTGGGAAAGGCAGGATACATGCAATGAGGTTTGGCACACTTGTGTAGGGTTAGTGAGCAGGCTTCTGTGGGGCCTAACTGTGCCCGTCTATCCTCTCCACACGGCTCTTGTTCTGTCAGCAGTAGAAGACACAACATGCATCTTGAAAACAGAGCCAGTCCAGGGCTCTGCATGCACGAGCTGCAGATGATGCAGCATGCTATGGGCATGTGGCAAGTGAGACAGGAATTAGTTGGCAGGTGCACCCACCTACTTGCTGGAGAGCATTCCCCTGGCAGGGGCCAGGGCTGTTCTCTCTCATCTGCTGCAAAAGTTGCCGTGCCTTAAAGTCCTGCTTCTTGCCGTGGAAAAGACCGTGGACTCTGGATTAGGTCTTAAATCTCTGCTATTCCTTTGCAGGCTCTAATATTTCACCCCATCATTCCCCAATGTTCTGGAGTCCTCTTTTTCCAAGTCTACCTTTCAGTGCTGACCTTTCCCCCTCCTCCTCTCAGGCCTGGCTCAAGAATCTTTCCTTTTTACCATCACCACTCCTCCATAACATATCCCTTAGCCTCGCCAGGCTACGCTGGCTGTGGCCACCTCTAAGGCCCTCTTTGCGGTTCAGAGCCAGCTGACTGATGATCCATTTCCATCCCAGGCTCTGAAAAAGAGCACTGTAACCTGCCTTGTGGTTGAAATTGCTTAACAGCCTATGTGCCAGAAGCAATCCACCCTCCAGTGACTTCTCCTTTCCCGGGTTGGGACATTCGCTCTGGACTATTCTAAAGTGACGCAGCGAGAGCTGAACAACTGTGGGTCCAGCTCTGTCACTTATTCTTCTTGACGGTCTCCTGCCTGCTTGAACTGAGACCAGGGGCTTCCCCAGCCTTTTTCTGAAACCCCTGTGGTGGGATTCATCTGAAGGTGCTCTTCAGCTGGTTATGACTGTGGGCATGGGTGTGCTAACTCAGTCCAGGGAAAGTGGAGAACAAAATCTCTCAACCATGACAGGCCTTTCAAGGCAGCTAATGAGAGAAGCTGGTGGAGGGGCTAAGGTGCAACTCAGGGCAGCCAGCTTCAACTCTGCTCTCTGCCACAGCCTCCTTGTGTGACCTTGGATGAGTTACGACGGCCCAGGCCTCAGCGGTATTTAAGTTCTAGAGAGGTAGCCAAGTGAGTCTATTTTAGCAAAACAAAGCAGCAGTCAGGCGCCTTACTTGCAATGTTTTCCATCTCTACAATGGCTATAATAATACTCCCCTACTTCATGGGGGCGCTATGACAATAAATACAGCCTGTGAGATTCGGCAGGGTCGGAAACCTAATCTCTAAGAGAGATTTTTCCAAAGACACTAAGCACCATTAGGTGACCTCTCACCCAAGGGCTGTACCCGTGCTAGTCTGTTCTTAAAATTTTTCACCACTGCCGCTCTGCTTTTGGTAGCAATCATGGGGACTCTTGTGTACGTAGGTGGATGGTGTTTTAATCACCATGGGGTGGGACTTTTTCAAGCAGCTGTTGGCCTATTTCTGCTTTCCTTGAAATGAACAGGACTTTCAGCTTGAAGTCCAATGGGAGCAGCATTGTGTGCTTTGAAAAGTCCCACCACCCAATATCGTCTGACCTTGCATAGAGCAGCTCTAAGGGACATGACAGATAAAATGTTGGCAGCCGACTGATCCCCTTCTACCCTATGGTTCCCATCAGTAGAACTACAATGGTGGGAAACGTTATGAAGAAAAGGCATAGACAAGAAGGGAAGGTGTTACTTTGTGTCTTGTACACAGGTCAACAAGGAATATGAAAAGGAATATTTTTTGCCGGATATCAGGAAAAGGTTCCTGACAGTGAATTGGCCCAAGGGGTGTGACAGCCTCTCATGGGAACTGGTGGAATAAAAAAAATATGAGTAACCCCAGGTGAAAAAAACTGTAAAATCACCATGAAGGTTTTCCACACTTAATGAATCAACCTAGGAGGAAAGGTGGAAGCCCCATTTGTTCAAATGTCCTCAGCAAACATTGGGAAATGAGCTCTGGGAAACAATCTTGCATGGCTAGGTAAGTAGGACTGGGTAGGACCACACAGGTGTATTGAGGGCACCCAGTACCATAGCAACATTAATATCTATATTTCTGTAAACCTTTGAAAGGGAAAATAGGGATACCCCTGGGAATTTGTCTGGTATTGGAACAAGTAGCACATCTCCATGCACCAAAAGGGTCTAATTAATGGGTCTAGGGCACCCTATCTCTTGACTCTTTCTGGGTGTTTATCTTCTTCACCCATAGTACTAGGTAAGTATGGTATGGGGAAATCAATCCCACTGCGCATGAGAGGTTTTGTGCTCAAATGAGCAGCGCCTTTCAGCTGCTGCCTCTTGCCATTTGTGGTGGAGGTCTGCATAGTAACTGTTTCCTCCCCAAACAGCAGCACTGTATGCTCGCCAGGATTTGTAGCTGGCCATGTCAGAAGACATGGTGGCACAGTATTCTAACAGTACCTTTTTTAGCAATGTGCCAGCTGGGACAAAATGTCAATAGCAGTAGAATCAGTGCAGGAATGAATTGCAGTGACAGACACAATGACAAATGGGTTTGTTAGCAACACAATCACTTTATTTGAACAAGATAGGCACACCTTGCCATTTTGGTTTTAATCAGCTCCTATACCTGAGCAATGAGCCCAAGTTTCGTTGTTCAGATTCAAACCTTCCCAGCACTTTGGAGGCTTCAGAGCCAGCCTTTAGGTTTAGCACACTTTGAAGAGTGGAGTCAGTTGCAAAGATTCGTTTCAGGTACAAATGTCTCCAATGCTCACAGGAGTTTGGAAATGTCTCCAAAGTTCACAGGCTGTTGGGTCAGGCTCATGTCTCATGTCCACCATGACATTCTGCATGTGGCTGTCTTCCATCTTCAGGGCATGCTGACAAAGGGTCTATTTGCAGCACCAGTTTGGGCTGACTACTAGTAAAATGGGTTGTATCCACACAAGTGTGAAAGCCTCAGTAAAGACATGTGGCCAAAAATAAACCTCTTCTGTTTTCCCATTTCCGCTGCCTTCTGTGCTAACTTACATGCGTTGCTCAAAGCATATCATGTGTGGCAGGGAGTGGGAAGGCTAAATTCCCTCGCATGCACCCTGTACACCCTACACTCACTGTTGGCAAGTCAGATGCTCCAGACACCATTGTGGGTGGCAGGGTGACCTCTGGCATACACAGCTTTTGATAACTACTGCCTGTTGGACAGAAAACCACCCTGTGCTGCCCATCCATTTTAGGAGCCACCTTTACAGACATGCCACCCACAGCACTGTCTGTTTGCAGAGATTGACCCACATTTGTCTTTGCCCACTCCACACTCTGAACAAACAAGGTCCTTCCCAATCCAGTGAAGACATTGTTAATTCAAAGAAGGCACAGAAGAGGTATTTTAAAAGCACATGTAAAGCTTTTAATTCATGGAGTGGAAGGGTGGTGTCATCATGCACAAAACAGCCAGGTGAAGCCAGCCATGTGTGCTGCAGTAGCTTCCAAATCTAATTCAGTTTGAGTATTGCAGCTTTAGATGGGAAACAAAGGCTGAAATCCTCTTTTATTTGATTGAAAATCTGCATTGATTTAAGTGTGAAAACAAAATTTGTAAACAGGCTGTAACACAGCTAGCAAAGACGTTTTTGTGTTGGTCACGACAATGCCTCTTGATGCACTTTGCATTTCTGCAGTGCTTTCCAGCCAAGGGTCTCAAGGCATTTTACAAAGGAAGTCAATAGGGGAAACACACACAAAGACTTGGCCAAGGTCATACAGTGGCAGAGCAAGTACCAAGGTCTACACACTCCCACTAACTCTGACCATTATGTAACACTGCCTTATGGGACAACTGGTGCCAGCCCAACTCTGTTATTTCCACGGTCAAAGACAGAGTAAAACTGGCCAATAAAGACATCCCCCAGAATCCAGAGAGGTCCAGCCGGGGGTTGTATGTTCAGTCCCTGGAAGCCGCTGGTGCAGAATGCCATGCCATCGCTGTTATCCTAGTGGGAAGAGGAATTGTGAATATGAGAACAAATCTAATGTTTCATGGAGGAAGCCAGCTCTTCTACAGGAGCTTCTCATCCCTTGATCTCAAAGCACTTTCCAAAGGAGGGCAGGTATTATTACTCGTTTTCCAGTTGCAGGGGGAAAAGAGGCCCAGAGATGGGAGAAGTGACTTGCATAAGATCACCCAGCAGGGCAATAGCAAGACCAGGAAGAAAATGCAGGGGACCCTACCTACAAGCTCAATGCTCAAACCACACATCCCTCAAAGAGCTGCAGATAGCTTCTAAGACACCTGACGCCCAGCCCCTCTGCTATAACCACTAGACGCCACCAGCTCAGTGCTGGGAGTAGATTCCAGGACACCCAACAGCAGGCCCATCTTCCAACCACTAGACTCCAGCCTCTTCCAGAGCTGGACGTGGAACCCAGGAGTCCTAATTCACATCCCATTTGCTCTAACCATTGGACCACACTCCCTCACTATTGCCCCTTTCATAGTCTGAACTCTTAGAGAGCAGTAGGTGATCTCAGGAACATTACATAGAGATTCATAGAGTCAGGGCTTTCTTCTGCTTCCCACCTTCCTGCATGAGTGAAACCGGGACTTCATTTAGCACAGCCTCACATCTCAAGGCTGGATTGCATGGGGTGCATAAGCCCAGAAGGGAGACAGGATAGACATGCGCTCATGCTGGCTTTGGAATAAGGAAAAAGCTTGTACCATGAGGGTGTAGGCCTGGGGACTGAGCGTGTAGGGGATTCCGTTGATGGTGAAGGTAACGTCAGGCATCTCATTCAGGTTGTTGCACTCCACGGCATACTGCAATGGATATGAGACAGATTGGCCAGTGGCAGGCTGTAGAAACACTGTGACTACCTGGGGCGCTGGCCCAAAACGCCCGACCAGTACAGCTCTCCCCTTCCCAAGTAGCTGACGTTGGGAACAAGACTTGTTACCAGCAGGTGTGTGGGATAAATTGGAGTTAGGAATAAAAGTCCCATGATTTCAGCTAATGTAGACTTGCTCAGGACGGTTTTCCTCTAGCTAGCAGAGCTAAAAACAGCAGTGAAGACACCAGATAAGCTCTCAGTGGCAGTGGATGTCACAGGTCGATGGCCTTATATCAAAAGGAACCTTCTAAAAAAAATCCCTGGGGAAAAAAATACATAGAGCCCCACCTTCACACTGAGTAAAGTTGTTGTGGGGTGGTGGTGGATGTACAACAGGAAATAACACTTCATTGGGCAGGAACCTGTCAGTGTCTCAGCAGAAGGGACGTGCTCGGCAAGACAATCCCAGGCTAGACCTACATTACTCAGCTCTTAACTCAGTAGTCTGTTTTCTTAGCCACGCTGTCTCCTGTGTGAGCCGCTGGATTTAAGGCATTTTCTTTTTAATCTCCAACCACTGCAGCAGTCCCATAATGTTAATAAATGTTCTAAAGCAACTAGGCCAGTGTGAATACTCATAGCTTTTAAGGGAACAGGGAATGACATATGCATCTGGATTTGTAATGAAATTTGACAGCAGCGTTTATATGCAGAGAGCCCTGCTGCTGACATATGGGAAAGGCTGGTATTCCTGACTCAGGACTGGTAGCAAGGCTATGGCCATGTGATATTCAGGGTTTCAGTAGCTAGTGCCTTCATTTCTCTAGTGGGACTGCCTGCCGACATATCATATTGATCTGGTCAGCTTTTCAAAACTTGGAGCCTATACTTCTCCAGGATGCCACACTTCAAATATTCCTGTAGTACTGTCTTTGAGGCATTATATCCTAGCTGGAGAGCTAGCATGGGAAGAGCGGAATTCCTGCACCCAGGAAATGTGGTATATGCCGATCCCTGGCATGCTTTTGATCTCCCCTGGCTTACCTCGCCATCCATGGGTACTGCACCAATATAGTTCTGCATTTCCTTGATCTCTTTGGAAGGACCTGTGATGAGAGAGGTCCCGGTGTCCACTATAGCCTGGCATCCATTTGCACAGAAGGCAACTGTCCCTCCCACCTGTATGCTGGGGAAGGAAGAAACGGGAACAACCACTGGAAAAAGGGTCTGTGGGAAATGCATTTCTCTCCCTGTAGACCCTGCACATGGCTGAGAGCAGATCAGAGCTGTGACCATTTCAGATGCAGTGGGGCAATCTGGTAAGAGAGTGCACTTGCTTAGAAAGTAAATACTAAGGTTTTGTTTGATAGTTGCTTTGATGCCTGGGAGATTGTGATTAATTAAGTAGGAGAATTGCTTTCTGTGTGACTGTATGCACGCAACAAAGACTGCTCATCACCAGGAGCTGGATGGAGGACCTGCAGTGTCAAAGCAGAGGTCTCTGTCACTAAACCTAAAGGAATAATTTCCTTAGCTGCTAGCAGCAATAGGCTGTTGTTCTTTCTGTGGCTCAACCACTAGGTGGGGACAAAGTTCACTTTCAAAAACATTTCACTTTGCAATTGTGTTACATGCATGCCTTTCAGATTAGCTTATACTTGGACTCATGTGGCTGCTGGCCAGTGATGGAGATTTTATCTACTTTATATCTGGTACTTAAGTGAGGCTTTTCCTTAAATCTTTTACATTCTCTTTGGTTTAGATCCAAAGGAGCAGCCACGTTAGTCTAGTTCAGTAAAACAAACAAACAAGGAGTCCTGTGGCACTTAAAGACTAACGATATAAAGTTGTTAGTCTTTAAATGCCACAGAATTCCTTGTTAGTTTGGTTTTTTTCAGTTTAGGACTCTGGACAAAGCCCCTATGGCATAACCTTACTTCTAGGCCAGAGGAGAATCAGGAAGTTGGGTATATTATGCTAGCGTTTTGCAAAGAACATTTTTGTTTTTCACTCCCTGAAAGGGATCAGATATTTGTTGGGTGCTGAGTGCTGTTGAAAATCTGCCCATCGAAGTCACACTGGGGGCTGCTGGAGGCTGAGTGCTGCACACATCTGGTCGTGAGCTTTCGTTAAAAACTGCTAGACAGGGAAAAAATCTAGTTTAGTACAAACTTTGTGTCCAAAGCTCTCTCTGTGTTCGGTACTCATGTGACCCCAGCCTCCATAGTATTTGGGCAGCTCACAAGACCCATGAGTAGTAGGGAAGGACTATATGTGGCAAACTGAGACGTGGGAGAAGATCACAGTCTCACAGTGAGTGTGTGAGAGAGCTGGCAACTGGTTCTTCCAAATCCCAGGCTAGAGTGTTAAGCACAGAGTCATACTTCCTTGCTGTTCAAGAGCCAGGGAAGACAGGAGATTTGGGAGAATATCTTTTCTAAAATAATCCCTTTTCCTATTGATTAATAATGGCACCATGCTCCTAGGTAAGTGCACATAGTTTAGGGGATGAGTGGCTTTGTCTTGCTGCTACAGGGAATTGGTAGAGTTTAATGATTACTTAGTTTGCTAATCTATACCCTTCCCCAATACCTTCCTACCCCAGTCACCATTTTGGAGAGCCCCCACATGGACACTTACTTGTCTAATTGAATTTGCCAGTATCCCTGTTTTGTGACTGGCACCCAGTTTAGACTCCCACTGAAATGAGAAGGATCAAAGCCACCAAATAATAGCTCTCCCCCAACAGAGGAATCCGGGTTCCTGGAGAAAAGAGGATTGGGATACGTTTGGGTTTTCTATTAGAAGAGGCAGTTCCCATTATATGATTATGTTACTCTACACGTCTCTTTACACTAGTGGAATCCATTATTTTTCTCCCTAAAATTCTTATTATTTATTGTTTGCATTGTGGTAGAACCTGGCTTCCCAGCCAGGACCCCATTGCACTAGGCTCTGTACAAACAGAACAAAAAGACAGTCTCTGCCCCAGAGAGCTTGCAGTCTAAGCAAAAACTCTCTTCCTATTCTAGCAGCCCTCTTGGGACTCCATTCTGCTCCCAGTTCCCTTGAGAACAGGGCCTGTCCATCCATTTTGTGCAGAATCATATTCACACCATATTTCCCTAACACCCTGCTCCACCCCCTTGAATTTCCCAACAGCCCCCAGTTGTCAGCTAGTAACAATGTTATACCAATTTAGTGAGCACCCCAACACCCCCTTACACCTCCCTCTACACCCCCGCCAAATGTCAAGTCCTGGGGAAGCTGCACCTGTTCATGTAGACAGAGAAAATTGGCAGATCCACCAGATTTTGTGCCATCATGTTGTCAAACACAGGGGTAACCCCATCCACCGCCAGTGACGGATAAGCCAGCCCAAGAATCCCATCAAACTCAGCATCCAGAAAGGTGTTTCCTGGCTCGCTGACACTCTCCGCAAACTGCTGGTTGTTGACAGTGATGCCCTCAACCTAGAGTGGAGATAAAAGATCCCTGTTGTTTCTGGCCTTTCATCAGAAGACTCAGCAAATGGCCACTTATGATGTTATAGCTAGCAGAAAAGAATAGGAAGAAATTGGTCTTCTGGAGGCCAAATCACGGGGCATAACAGAAGAGACCAGGAAGGGAAAAGGAAGGATTTGGGGGTGTAGGACCTTGTAGAGAAGTGCAGACCTATTTTGCTGATTCATCTTGGGAATTCGATCAGGCTGGTCTCGTTGGCTCCAAGAAGAACATATAGGTTCAAAGTTTACTCAGCAGCAAGCAAGAGCTAGAGAAGGGCAGGAGGCCAGGTAGGTAGAAATTCTGATCAGTCCCCTCAGAAGGGAGGTCAGGGGCTAAGACACATGTTTGTAAGCCACATCCTGCCGTAGGTCTTTGTTATTTTCATGAAGAACAAAGGCAAACTTGGGGGAAAGGGTGGCATAGTGAGGGTTAGTTGTATGTGTGTGTGGTGCCAGAAGTGGCATGAAGAATTCACTTATTCAGCACAGGCAGTCTCCAAGACCCCAATCCTACAATTTTTCGAGCACCTCCCTCAAAGTGCACAATGCCCTCCATTTCCACTGATTTCCTTGGGAGCTGAGGGTATTTAACACCACGGAAGACTGGGCCATTGGTCGTCTCATACAACCTAGAAAAAATTCTGCAGTGATGGTGCTCAAGTGGGAAAGAACAGTGGGAAATGGGCACACATGCCCTTGATGGCAATAATATCCTGCAGTCACAATGACGTGGACAGGAGAGAAAATGTGAGTAGAACCTTTCTAAATGTTTCTAAAGGAAATCTAAATTAGAAAAGGAAACCAAATGCTGCTCACAGTGACTTGATCTGATCCAATGATTCCCGACAAGCTACCAGTCCCATATTGAATCGAGAAGGGAGTCCCAATCTCACTGTAGGTGCTGGAGTCTGATGGGTGAAATCTTGTATGTGCAGCTGTAGTAAAACAAGATGCCACCGTTATTACTATTTACTACGGTGCACCTAAGAGCTCTAGCTGTGAACAAGGACCCCCTTGTATTAGGCACTGTAGAAACAGAGAACAAAAAAAGGAGGCAATTGAAATGACTTGATGCAATGAAATGATCAGATTAACTTGTAAATAAAAAAGGTCAAGCAAAATGTGAGCATTTAGAGAGTCATTTTCTATATTATGAATAACAGTCATTCTTAGCACTGTCATTATATATCTAGTTACAGTAAGGAGCAATTTATTAAGGAAAACAGGTACAACATG
This sequence comes from Podocnemis expansa, assembly GCA_007922195.1. Classification (NCBI taxonomy): domain Eukaryota; kingdom Metazoa; phylum Chordata; order Testudines; family Podocnemididae; genus Podocnemis; species Podocnemis expansa. The sequence continues at coordinate 1,080,126 of ML682081.1, read as the reverse complement.
TAACATAAAACAACCAGTTTCCACAGAGCTTGAGTTCCAGCACTGTCTGCCTTGTTAACCAAGGACCACAATCTGTATCAAACTCTGTGCTAGATATGGAGTAATCTAGTGGCTGAATAAAGGGCTGAAAGTAAATGCATTACTAAAAGAACCTTATACTGCTTTGTTCTCAAATCACCATGCAGTTAATTAATCCTCACAGCACTCCTGTGAGATAGGAAGATAGTATTATTATCCCCATTTTACAGATGGGGAAATTGAGACACAAATTGAAAAATGACTTACCCACTTAAACATGACAAAGTGTTTCCATTTTTAGTTATGGCCCTTTTTCCTATTGGTTGATTTTGCTGCAGTTGGGCTGGGTTCCATGAGGATGCATTCTCTTTGTGCTCTTTCAGAGCATATTTAATTTGGCCTATATTTGCCTAGCAGTGACTCAGCAAAGCTCAGCGAGGTGAGCATGAAAGGTGGGCTTTCTCTAAGCACTTCAAGACTGAGTGACCCACCATTTACAGTGATCCAACTCCATTGACATCACGTGGGTTACTATTGATTTACCTTGGTGCTGATTGGAGAATCAGGCCCTGGGTTTCCGCTCTGCCCCAGCCAATGTCCACCAGCAACCTGCAGCTGAGGAATCACTACTTACCGCAGGCTTTGCTGACACAATAAATGGATGGGACCCAGAGGTTGGAGGAGCCGGTGTCGAATAACACTGTGAAATTCTGAGGAGGGGTCCCAATGGAAATCTGTCCAAAATATTCCATCTAGGCAAAGAGAAAACTGCCAGTCATCATCAGGCATAGGCATCAGGGGAAACCTCAGCACAGTCATACGGACAAGGGGTGGGGGAGATAGGGGAACAGCTCCAAACTTCAGGGCAATTTCTATGGGATGGACGCTTGCAAAGAACTGGGTTTTGCTCCTGGAATCGCTGACACCATGTGGAGGTTGATTCAGTTACTGCAGCAGGATGCTAGGGGAGAAGAAGGAGCTAGAAGTATCAAGAGACTAGAAGAAAATAGTAACAAGTCCAGAATGAAAGCAGAAAATGACTGAGGACTCAGTCCTGCTCCCATCAATCTCGGAGGCCCAGCTCCCACCGGCATCAGCTTTGGTTCCTCCAGGGCTGAAGAGAATCCCCGTAAAGAGCCGAACGTGTGGTGCATTGAATAAAGCCCTGTATACAGGATCAATATGACATTCCCAAGTGACATCTCCAGAACAAAAGACCAGCAAAAAGTAGGGCAGACAGATAACGATGGCACATTATTGCAGTTGCTCAGGCTCTGTTTAAGAGGACCTGAGATTAGGGGGTCAGGATTTAGGGCATTCAAGGCTGCTCATGCAAAAATAATGCACTCTGCTTTCTGTGTTGCTTTTGAGTGGATTTCTGCCAAACAATGCCCCTAGGCCACCTCACACCCTTTGCCCCATAACTTACATCAAGGTAGTTGATGAGTGGCTCATTAGTTTCTGGGACAGCAGAGCAGTCTTCAGTGTACTGGACCATGTCCAGGTTCTGGGCTTTCCAGAATTTGGCTAACTGCCCATGCTCCCTAAGGATTTTCCGCAGGGATTTGTGTCTCCTCAGGGGCACCCTGGGGAAAGAAGGCATTCTCTTAGTAAACATGGTCCTGAGCAACAGGAACAGGGTAAGCAGAATTAAAAGCAGGCTTGCAGGAATACAGTATGGTTTGGTCCATCTAGCCAATGCCTGTCATCTGCTGGACAGGATTAGTGCATGATATTGACTTGGGTTGTACTTTTGCTTTCTGGGAAAGGACCTTTTCTTGTCCTGTGTTTGTACTGCAGCTGGCCCAGATGGATCCTGAGCTATGGCATAGCATAAGAGTGGCCACACTGGGTCAGACCAATGGTCCATCTAGCCCAGTACCCTGTCCTCTGACAGTAGGCAGTGCCCGGTGCTACAGAAGAGGACAGTTATCAAGTGATCCATTTTCTGTCATCCAGCCCCAGGTTCTGGTAGCCAGAGCTTACATGACGCCCAGAGCATGGAGCTGTGTCTCTGGCCATCTTGGCTAATAGCCACTGACGGATCTGTCCTCCATGAACTTCTCTCACTCTTTTCTGAACCCAGTGATACTTTTGGCCTTCACAGTATCCCCTGGCAATGAGATTTGGAGGTGAACTCTGCATTGTGTGAACAAATACTTTCTTATGTTTGTTTTAAACTGAAGCATCTTAATTTAATTGGGTAACCCCTTGTTTATATAAAGAGGTAAATAACACTCCCTATTCACTTTTCGCACTCGATTCATGTTCGACCTGTAACATATCCCCCCTTCATCATCTCTTTTCAAAACCGAACAGTCCCAGCCTTAAAAAATTTCTTCTCATCTGGAATTTTTTCTACAACTCTATCTGTTGTCCTTCCCTATATTTTCCCTAACTCTAATATATCTTTTCTGGGTGACCAGACCTGCATGCAGTATTCGAGGAGTGGGCATACTGCAGACTCCTATAGGGGCATTATAATATCTTCTGGCTTATTATCTATTCCTTTCCTAATATTTTGTGAGCCTGGGTGACTGTTGCTGCACATCAGATGTTGCAGATGCTTTCAGAGAATGGAGGCTTCTCGGTGCTATGACAATACAAATAACAATTAATCCCTTGCTCAGGGAGTCCATTGTTCTCTGATTTGCATCTTTTCGAACTCACTGACTTCAGTTGTCCCTGTGGTCCTACTGAGTTTGCACAGCGAGCAGATCAGCACTGAGATCAGTTGTTAATACAGGGACACGCAGGTGTATTTTGCCCATGGACAGCAATGACTGTGGCCTAATAATAATTCTTTTCATTTCCCGGGCAGCACTCAGCCGAGAACCTCAACATGTGTTTAAATGTTTATTGGCGGAGACTCACAACCCTGCCCTCTTGGGGTAAGGGGGGTGCTATCCCTCCTTTGTATCTGAGGCACCAAGTGGGGTCAGACTTCCCAAGGGGGTAATCCACAGACGGAGCCAGAAATGGACCTCAGCAGTCCTAGTACTGAGTGTGGAGGTGAGTTGTAATTGAGGCAGAAATAATAGGAGGCTGAACTGGCATCACTTCCCAGCTGAGGAGTTGGAAGCAGGCGTAAGTCAATGTTAAAGAACAGCAGAGGTTCTGCCCGGTCCCCCCAGTGGCAGTGGGTATTGTCGTCTCTCCTGGCCCCTCCATGAGTGAATGACATTAGTTTAGACTCTGACACCCGTTTATCAACTGCTAATTCATATTAGCCCACCATTTCCTCCAAATCAGGACTCCAGCCTTCACCTCTATCCATTGGCATCATCTCATCAGCTGCAGGGGTGAGGAGCCAGCCAGCTGTCAAGGAGACTCTCTGATAGGAACGAAAAAAGTGCTTGGTCCCCCCAAAGCTGGACCTGGCTGGTGCTCCCCCTGCTTTCTTGCTTGCCCCTCCCCACCAGCAGTGCCTGGTGCTATCCAACACATGGACGCATGGTTTTGGCTGCTGATTGTTTTAACCGTCACCATTTGCCACAGTCCATGAGTCTTTGGGTATAAGCCTCATTGCAAGTTCTGATCCTAGAGCCCCTGTGCCCAAGTGCCCAGAGAATGGGGGAAAGGCCAAGGAAGGCTGCTTACCTCTGCAACCCACTGGCTAGCCAAAGGCAAAGCATCAAAGGGATCAGCCACTTCATGCTGGAGGCTCAGCTCTAATGCTCTCTCAGCCACTTTCTCTAAGTGGTGTGAGCTGAACAGAAGTTTTGCCCTTATAGCACCTAGTACAGCCCAGCCCCAAAGGATCAGCGCCCTGCGATAAGGCACCTCATAATGTCAACACAGAGGCTTTGCAAGAGAAATGAAGCACTATGCATTTATTCAGCCCCAGTGACAGGAACTGAAACGCCAAGAGCCAGGCGGTTTCCTTTGGTGGGATGATTTTGCCCGGTTGCAGAGGAATCTCTCCTAGTCTGGACTTAATGAGTTCCCCTGGAATCTTTCTACTAGCATCACCTAGGGAGCATTGTCGTTGTGGGTAAGGCAGAAGATGGGGATTCAAACACCAGCCGTGTGACCTTAACTTTCAATGGACTTGAGTTTCTTAGGAAATTTTGAAATGTTCCCTGAATTTCTCTGTGCTTCAGTCCCTTCCTTTCCCAGCCTTTGTCTGTTAAATTGTTGGATAGTCAAGGCCGGGATTGTGTATCATTATATATATGTGCAGCAATAAGCTTATTGGGTCATGAGCTCAACTGGAGTCTGTAGGTGCTTCTGTCATACAAATAATGAATGTAGGATTCACACACCCCCAATACAGGCCATAAATTGGTAGCTGGGAGTTCCCCTCCTTAACTCTACCCCGAAATTCAGTGCAGGCCCCCCGTGAGCCTCTAACTGCTGCTGTTTTCCTTTGCCTGTTTTCTCCCCATTTTCTCTTCTCCATCAGCACCCACAAGTGTCTCTGTCAGCCCACTGTGAGTCAGTGTCTGAGGCAGGGAATTAAATGGCCTGGTTGAAACCTCTTCAAGCTCCAAATTTTCTCTCATACATTTACGGCACTAAGTCTGATCAGAAGGTAAACTGCCCCCAACTCATCTTTGATGGCAACTCATCTCACACTTAACTGTCCCTCTTCCCTTTAGATCAGGAGTCTCAAACACACAGCCTAAAGCTGTTTCCTGCAGCCCACAACGATACTATCATTACCGATATTTGCAATATCGTTGCATGAAAAGGTTTCAGCTGTGCAGCCCTTGAGCTAACGTACTAGTCCTCTTGCGGCCCTGGATTAGTCCTCATGCAGCCATCATGGTGATTTGAGTTTGAGACCCCTGCTTTAGATCTACAGTCACTGCCTTCCATTTGCCCAATGGCCTGAGACGCTGATGGAGATCCCTCATCTAGTCAGCTAACTCCACCTTTCCAATCTTCAGGGTTTCTTGGCCTACAAAGCACGGAGATGGGACAGGTCTGCCACCTGCAGAATAGATGGGGAAATTGCTAGTCAGGAAATGTTTTTAATTTTTTGCGCAAAAAGCCCTCTCCTCCTCTCATTCCTCCAAAATGTTCCATTTTCATCCTCCCTCAGCCTAGTTCTCTCTCCTTTTCTTTTCTTATGCTCCCTTCTCCAGAAATAAAAAGGAGGGAAAAAAGTAACAAAACCAGAAAATATTTGTTTTTACTTTTTGTCAAAAATACCAAAACATTTCAATAGAAACAATTTTTTTTTTCCCATGAAAATTTTCTTTTAGTAAAAAAAGCCATTTTGGGGAAAAAGTTTTTGGGACTAGCTTTGTCGTTGACATGTCCTGTCCTTAGTGTTCTCATCCTTTAGTCAGTGAACTGTAGCCAGAGAGACTAGGCACATGAAACTGAAGAATTACCAGTCCTGCATCTATTTACCAGATGGCTATTTACCACTGATCGCCCTGTACATTGAACTAACAGCACCTTGTGATGCAGTTTGCTGGGAAGCTGCTCCATGAAGTCAAGCTGTGTTCTGCTGGGCTGAGTTGTGTCCCATGTGACTGTGCAAACTCCAGTGACACCAGCAGAATCCCATACGGGACGTGGGGTTGTGCATAAAAGTCTTGATGAGGGAAAGGATGCTGTAGCAGTTATTTAGCAGCACCCATGTGTTAGGTTCTGCTGGCTGCCCATGTAAGGCAATTAACCCACAGAGGTTTTCCTTATAAATATTTCCATTGCTGCAGGAAATTAATGTACCTGTCTAGTCAATCAGCAGCCCATCCTTCATGCGGCATCTGATTTGTTTGTTTGTGTCCTCTGAAGAGGAAAGAAAAGGGGGAGGAAAAATCAATGATCAGATAACACGCATTTGAAATCAGCCTCAGGGCTGGGTGTGTGCTGAGAGCTGTTGTCTGGCTTGGGAAGATGAGAGAGTGGGAAGGCCTGGGCTCCCATCCACAGCTGCAGCTGGAGGGCACACAGCTCAGGGAAGGGTGTGTGGGATGAAGTGGCTTTTCGTTGCCTGTGTGCACACCCCTGATTCTGGGACAGGCTGAGGGCTGGGCTGGTCCACTAGTGTAATTTAGAGGAATCTGAGGGCTGCTGATACATACACCAGCTGCCACCAGACACGAGGGGCCCGAGAATCATTCGGGTACCCGGGAATGCTGCCAGAATCTCTTTTCCCTAGACATGCCCCCTATTCTGGCTTCAGGGGCAACACAGAAGGTGGTCCATCCGGCTTCTTGGTGTCTCTATGCCACCTAGGGAACACCTTAGGGGGGTGATCTGCTCAGGTCAGAGAAGCAGATGTTAGGGGCGCTTTGCTAAAGTGGAGCGGCACCAATCAGCCCTGAGACAGGGAAGGACACCAGCCTTGGAGTCCTTTTTAGGCTGCAGGAGGCTGACGTGTGAAAGAGCTGGAATTAGGCTGATGGCAAAGAAAAGCTCAAGCGGAAAAAGAGGGTCAGTCAAAGGTGTGTCTCAGAAACAGCTGTGTAAGCGAGGGCATTGGAAAGCTAGGCATGGCAGAGGGCTGCAGCAGATTGTCCCTGGTGGGGACAGAGAAAGAAGTGCTGTAACTCCACCCCGCTCGGGTGATCTGATTGTCCTGGAAAAAGGGACCATGGCACTGTATTGAACAAGTTGAAGCCTTGTCCCAGCTGAACAGACTTTGGGTCATGAAGAAATTGTGAACATGGGAGTAGATGATTTGCACAAGTGGCGTGGCTGTCCTAGAAATTAGCACCAGCAGGGGAAGAAAACAACCTTATTTTCTGCAGTGAACCTGATTAATTAGCACAGCCCACTCAGCTCAGCAGCTCCTCTGTGATCTCCTTTACTACGCTTGTTCTGGAGGACAAAAAGTTAAGTCCCTGTCCCTCTTTCCATTACACACAATTCAGCCTCATCATGCTGAAGTTCTTTAGGATCCCAAATGTCTCTCTGATTGTGTCCCTGCTCCTTCCATCAGCCTGTTGGAGCAGAAAACCTGCGACCGGGTAATAATAAACCAGCTCATCTGTGAATTTGTCTCCTTCTAGCGGCCAGCTCAAGTAGCCTGCTATTTGCTCACAGCTACCATGGGCTCTTTTAGCTTCAAATTAGAGAGCCTTTGCTGTTGGTGCTGAAGGTCCTGATCCTTGCTGGTGACCGTTTCTATGACTATATCTCCTTGCATCTGCAACTTTTCAATTCCCCGTTAAGTTCAGATGCCTCAACCTTACCACTGGGTCTCGACATGGCTTTGCTCCTACCTGTGTCACAGACTCTGCCCCTTCTCATTACACTCTTTCTCAGGCTCTCTCTGATGTGCTCCCTTCAGCCCTTTAAGGCTCCACGTTCTGCTGTCTCCCAAAAAGGTGGGAGCTGTCCCAAGCCTGTGATGTGCCATGGGAAGAGATTTGATGATAGAGTTTAAGGCCCAAAGGGACCACAGTGCTCCTCATACCTGACTTCCTTGTGGTACACTGGCTTAGGCTGACTGCTGGAGAAAAGCAGTCTGCAGAGGGGAATGTAGCAGCTTTTGGCTACTATCACTTTTCATCTGTTCGGGGGTTTATTGACACCACTGTGTTGTCTGCACCTGGGAATGAGGACTAATTCTCCTCCCACACCATTTATTGCATTGCACCATGCATTGGATACCTGACTCTTTGGACCAGTGCCGTCTAAGTGCTTCTCAGGAGGCTGTGGCAAGTGAAGAACTGCTGTGAGTCATTCTGTACCAGTGACTATGAAACACAGTAGGGTGACAAATTAACATTAGGAACATTTTACAGGGGAGTGTGATGGCACACCAGGGATTGAACCAGCTCTAAAGGGGTGAGCTGCTGCAGCTCAAAGGCAGTAAGTGTCTGTAACAACACATCCTCCGTGGGTCAGCACAGGGGTGCACCTGTAACACACACTTATCAGAGGGTTATAGAGGAAACCGGATGTTGACTTAAACCCTGATGCTACACACTGCCATCTGCACACCCCTTTGGTATGGGTATAAGCAGCAGATAGAGGCACTGCTGAGGCAAGCAAAGTAGAGGCATGTGGGTGCCCTTCTGGTGCATGGATGGCTCTCTACGTGCCCCAGCAGTGCCTCCCATGGCTATAAGCTATGTTTAGTAGCGTGGTGTCCGCTGCATCCCCAGTGCCTGAGTTTTGGTGGAGGACTCCAGTGGCTCCCCACTGCTGCTACCCTGCAGAACCTTTCACCAACTCACATAGCTACACACCACAGTGTGGATCCAGCCTGCTTTTGGCTGTGGTGTGTAGCTATACGTAACCAATGCACTGCCACTAGTGGTGTGCAGCCTAGAGCAGTGATTCCCGATGTTTTCTCTGCCGTGGCACACCTTTGCTACCTTTAATTAATTTGAGGCACAGCATCATACAGTTTCCAAATGAACTCATGAATATTCATGAGCCAATGAGCCAATCCAGAGTTCTCTGAGTAGTTTTTCAAAAGTTTTGTGGCACACCCGCTCAGACCTGATGGCGTGCTGGTTTGGAAAAGCTGGTCTAGACATCACCCGCATGTGAATTTCACAGCTGTCTTTTGTAACACCACCACTCTCCGGGTCTAGACGCTTCAGAATTGTGGGTGCATTTGCAGTGTGAGTCCACATTTCAATGGCCTGTGCCTATCTGCCAAAGATAACAAACCTGCTCTGTCTAATTAGTGGTTTATATTACAAAAGCTTACAGGAAGCCCAGTGAAGCATCAGGGTCCCTCCATGCCAGGCTTTTGTGCAAACAAGTAACAAAAAAGGCAGCCTGTATAGAGCACTCATGATATATATGTCAGACAGGATGCAACAGGTGAAGGGAAGAGCATTGTCACCAGTGCTGCTCCCCTCAAGGGTTTTGCAGATGGAGCCCCTGCTCATTGCACTTCCAGCTTGTGCTTGTGTCTCACCAGAGCCTGAATGCAGAGGAAGTGAGGAGCCTCTTCAGGAAAACGGGGCATGTGAGCAAGAGCCGTGAAGATAACAAACGGCCCGAGTACGAATCCTCTACGTGAATGCAGTGTGCACAATTTCTCCAGTTTCAATGGATTCCTCTGCAAGACGGCTGCTGCTGGCTTTGGGCTGAGGTAAACTTGATGGTGATCTTGCATTCTGTTTGCAGAGAAAAACGCTCAGTTCTCGAGAAAGGAATGATCCATAGCAGTGGGTATAAACTGCTGCCATTCTGATGTGGTGGCGTTTCCTACCTACTTTGCACGGGCACTTGTATAAATGACTGCACAGGACACAGGGCAATGGGAGTTCTGTCCCTGTCCAAACAGCAGGACTGGATTCACTGAGGAAATGTTGATGTCAGGTAACTTGCTGCTAGAAGGAAAAATATTTGCACAGTCTTGAAACTGATTTAAAAAGCTAATGTTTAATTAGCAGTCAGAAATGGTAGGAAAACCTGCTGTTTTCCTTTTAAAATACTAATCAAAATGATTAAAGCCTGTTCTTTGAAAATAAGCCTCTTTTCAGTAGAGACAGGCGTGTGCTGCCATACAGGAATTGATGGACTCTTCCAAAGTCACTAAAGCTGGTTTAACAGAGAATAGCTATCTCATTAAGCTGCAGTGAGGGCATTACAAAAAATAGTAATGAGCAAATAAGGTCTCCACATATGACTGAAGAATTTTTTTTCTTGACACCAAGATCATTCCAAAGAAATGATTAAAGCAATTTATTATTGTTATTTATCTGATTTATAGGTATATATTACTCTGTGTGTGTGTGTGTGTGTGTGTGTGTGTGTGTACTTAGCATTGTAGTAACTGACTAGGAATGCCATGGGGTGCATTTCTCCAGTGTTTGATAAGGTGAGGGGATTTAGGGATAGCTCTGTTTTAAATGTAACTAAAGACTTGTACCTTTTAATTTTGCTGATCAATTTTCTGTCTACTTTGTTTGTCCATCTTGGCTAATTGGGATTGGACTGACTTGTATTCTGTCTATGCACAACACCTAGCAAATGGGGCTTCTGTGCTGTTTGGGCTTCCTACCATCTAGCAATAATATTACATACTTGCATAGCTAATTTCCTAAGATTATTGTCTTCTCTCATAACATATATTAGCATTAATGTTCATTAGCAGTGACTGCCAACATTGCTGCACATTCTTCTCCCACCCATTTGCCATGGCACTGCAACCTTTAGGGAGTTCATGGAAAATGAGTGTCTTCCTATTCTCTAAGACTTTAATAACATCCCTCCCCACCTTTGGCCAGCACCTTCAGCCCCTGAGCAGAACTCTGAGAGCACAGACTGAGGCAAAGTTAAAATTTGATCTATATTCTGCAAGCTTCCCCCACTAGGCACTGATACTCAAAAAGGGCCAACCCATCAGAGTTAAAACAATTTAACTTTATTTCAGTAAATGCCAGAACAGCTGAAAAATCAATGTGGCTGAAGCATGATAGCCACAAGTAAGAATGACAAGGTCATAAATGTATAAACTGAACATCCTGTAATAAAAATCTAGTCTGATGGAATCTGATTCTGACTTCATGGTAGGATTCATACCAGTGTCAGGGTATGGTTTTCGTTGAGTTACTCCAGATGAGCACCAGTGGCAGTGAGAGCAGATTCAGGGGATCTAATTCTAATTTTCTTTACGTTGCACTTTAATTTCAGGATTGATTTTGACAGCACTCTAATGTAAACTAAAACAAACCTCTTCATATCAGTCTCAAAATTTACAGGTTAGAATTTTCCTGCAAAATTTAAAGGAAACCAGACAAGGGGGCCTTGAATTATAACATTCCAACAGTAAAGCTGTTAAACACAGTTACAAAAATCTTCTCATTTTGTTTTGCCATTTTACAGTCAAGAAACAGAAAGAAAGAGAGAGAAAACTTACTCTACCAGATTCTCACTGTCTGAGAAGTGTAGCTTTACTTCTGTATCTCCTGGTCTTCTCACTTTGAGAGTTTATATAACTATAAAATTCTAAAATGCTGCTGTTTTGGGAGAACAAATGCAACTTCACTTCAATTTTGGGGTAGGGATTTTATTAGCTTTAGGTCTTTAGGCAGAACTCTTATTACTCCAACCTCCAGTTTTCAATGCTTTTGGTGAGGACATACAGGTTTTGATTGAGCAAAGCATGAGAATATGGGTTTTGATTGAGCAAAGCACTTAAGCACATGCTTAACTTTAATTTCAAAGGGAGTTGATGGTGGGACTTTACAAAAGATCTGCAGTAGTATTCAGGCTCTGAACACCCATGGAAATAAATAGGAATTAGAAGCCTAAACACTTTAGAGCAGGGATCTCAAAACTTGTGGCCCATGGGCTGCATGCAGCCCCTAAAGTTATTTCCTGCGGCCCGCAATGACACTATCGATATTTGCAATATTGTTGTATGAAAAGATTTCAGTGGTGCAGCCCTTGGGCTAACGTACTAGTCTTCATGTGGCCCTCAGGGTGATTTGAGTTTGAGACCCCTGCTTTAGAGGGTCTGGGCCCATGTGACTTAAGAGCACAGTGTTTTGCCTTTTGCCCTTAAATAACCGAGCCTGACTAATTCTAAAACTACAATGCTCTGAGAACCTTATCACACCATTCATAACTTATTGAGATGGCCATATCTGTCTGATTTATATTTTTATTGATCTCTTATCACTAGGGTAGATAAAAAAAGATAATGAAAGAAGCTGGAATATCACACAATCAGGAAACCCATTGTATGGGTTTAGCAAGGGAATAAACAAACAGTATAAAACAAGAATCAAAATACTACATCACTTTGTTCATTTATACAGCAACTACAGAAAAATTTTAGTTACTTATATAAAAAGTATAAAAATATATTATTGGGAAATAGGTAATCGCAATAGGAAGAGCTGACAGCTTCTCAGATTTATTAGTCAATTCTGTTGTTTTTCATAAATAATGGAAACACAGAATAGTGTTCAACTGACCCAAACGGACAGTTGTAGCTGATAATTTATTTGGTTATAACCAGCATTATTTGGTAAATCTAATGAATAATAATAATAAAAACCTCTGGTGTTTTAGCAAGAGAAATGTGGCTAAATCTTTGCTGAGCAGCAGGGTTGGCTCAATGAATACTAGGTGATAATTATGTGTTTGCTGGATAGGGGTGTGTAAATTTGAATGCCCCGCTCCCATATTTTATGGCTCAAATGTGTGATAAGTGTTTATGGAATTATTTCAGGTTAGTGTGTTGCATCACTGGTATCTGAGGATTAAGTAACTAATGTTTCTAAAAGTGCTTAGAGATCTGTTGGATGAAATTAAGGATTTCAGGGGCTGGTGCAGGAGGAGCTTATGACCTCAGCTCTTGAAGCCTGGTTTGTTTTTTTTTAAACAGATTTCTTTAAAACTGTGGATGGAAATCCCCTTCCCATTCAGCTGAATAGATGCATCACCATTAACTTCAATGGTGTCAGCCCTGTTTTGTAACTGAGCTCATGAGTTAAATGCCTTGCACACTAGTTCAGCAGCAAAGGTCCTGAATGGAACACCCTATACCGAGAATATATTCCTGTCAGTGTAATAGGGCAAGGTGGTGTGCCTCAGATTTCAAAATTTTGATGATAATTTCTACTAAAATTTTGAATTCCAATCAAATAAATGGGGGGAAAAATTCACTCCCCTTCATATTTTTAACCCATTCTAATACATATTTTCAACTGTCATGCTTTCTCTAAAATATATAATATAAACATACACCATATGTACAATATTGTGAATATATTGCAGTTATCAGATGGTTGATCCATGCAAAGCTACCTCTGGCATATTACCACTGTCCGTGGATGAAATCTGTAACGTGCTATGCAAAAGGTCAGACTAAATGTTCATAATGGTCCCTGCTGGATTTACAATCTATGGCCCCAGTCCTGCAAAAATTTGTGCATGTACTTACCATAATGAGCCAGCTCACCATAGAAAATTAAGTATATGCACAAGTGTTTGCAGAATTGTCACCTATGAATATGTGATGCTAATAAGGTGCACAGAAAAATTAGGTGCCCAAATCCCATTGAATTTCAATGGGCTTTAGGTGCCTTCTGGTTTGAAAATGCCAGCATTGCTAAATAATATACATATTATATATTCCTATATTAATTTTATATAATCCATATATATGAAGAACATATTTTAATTTATTTCATTTTAAATAAAAATACCTTTTAAGTCCATTTGAAGATGTATTATATATATGAAACACACTTAATCCACATTGGGTCTATGAATTTTCCTTCATTCATTGTCAGTAAACTATTTTTATCATAAAAACATCTGTGCCCTTTTTTTGAGTGTATATCCTGTAGTTTAAGATCTCTGAACGTTGCCACTGTTTTTCCTAGCTCTGGGAGTTTTCACATGCTGTCTGTTTCACATTGTGTCTGCCTAGAAATTTGTTGAAGAGGCGTTGATCTTTTCTTTTCAAATGTAATTTTCATTTGCTAAACTGCTAACAAATCATGAAGCCTAAGGAAGACTGGAGATCTTCTGGCTACAGAGCCTTTTAAAAAACGTGTTCATTAAAATTTGGACACTTCTGAAGCAAAGTTTCCCTTACAGCGGCACCAGCTATAGCGCTATCGTGTTCCAATTTTCACTTAAAACAAGACTAAAACTAGTTCTGCTAAATAATTTATATAGTGCTATTTACTCACCCAGTTGAGGTCAACAGCTCTTCAGAGGCTACCTGATTTTTCCAAGTAATTGTCTTGATTAATTACTGACTTATTTTTATGTATGAAATTCTTTACAATTCCAAAATTTAGCATTGATGTCCAAATAACTCTTGTCCTGAAAGATCTCAATTAATAAGTCATAAACAGTTCAGATTTGGCACAGTAATTAAGGCTAAAGTGACTGCATAGGCAATTTTTTCCCCAGACAAATCAGTTTTCAGAAATTTAAAGTGTAGTGTTCTTTGGAAATGTGACTGTGCAATAAAAAGCACCTTTGTACCTCAGACTTCTGCTGCCCATGGAGTGTGTTCAGTCTCACAGGCTGACTGAGGTTAGTGCAACAAAAGAGCCTGATTCTCTGCTGGTGTTAATTGGCTTGAATGGATGTAGGCCAATTAACTACAGAGGCGGCAATGCCAAGTGCAAACCTCTAGTGTAAGATGCTACATGCTGTAATTTGTTCATCTGCAAACAGGATATGCTGCTTCAATGCAATTTGATGTTTACAGCGGCTTTGCCTGTGTACGTCTCTGGCCATAGCCAGGATAAATCTCAATCAAAGTGGTCTGACCTGATCCCATGACTTATGCTTCCCTACATTTTTTTCCACCCATTCTATAAGTTCCCCATCTTCAAAGCATCTGACAAAGTGGGATTTTCTCCCACGAAAGCTCATGTGATAAATAAATTTGTTAGTCTTTAAAAGTGCCACCAGGCTTCTTGTTTGTTTTGCTGAACTAGATGAACACGGCTGCCCCTTTGGGATTTTTTCACTTACAAAGTGAATACATTTCACACAGAAATTATGAAACCTTTTACCGTCACATTCCACAGCAAAGTCATAGTCTAAGTAGCACATGGTTTCAAAGGGCATCAAACAAATTACTGCAATGCATCCAACAAATACATCATGAGAAAATCTGATCACTGTGTTGATGGCAAACACCTAATAGTAACAAGCAAAGTATTGAGTTTGTGAGTTTGAATGTGTTAAGCGGATTTTTAAAAGAGGTTGGAGCTATCTTTTCATGTGCTTAGTACCAACAGCGGGAGCTATATTTTCAAAAGATTTCCTCACCTAACATGCTGAGCTGTTTGGGAAATCTGTCTCTTATTTAGGTACCTAAATGGGTTTTGGGCTCTTATAAAAATCTGGTCCATTGTGTGTTATGTGCAAATTTCTGAGAAAGGAAGTCATAGTGCTATATAATTTCTGTATGCATTCTTTCTTTTCTCTCGCTTTTTTTTTTAATTTTTAGTATGTATAAATTTGTTCACTGGACAACTTGATTAAGCAAACAACTACTTGGAATGGTTGGAGCTTTCCATTCTGAAGTTAAGGCTTCTTTGAGTAAAATCTAAGCTTGAGGAGACAGATTATATGGCTGCCCCACTGCCATCCTTCAGTCTAGTCTATTTTAGGACACGGTGCTCATCTGTTTATGTTCTCTTACTGGTCTGCTCATCAGGACTAAGCGTCTTGCAACTCATGGGGCCTGATTCTCTGCTGCCCAGCACCTTGGGCCTGATTCTTGTTGCACAAGGGATCCTTCACCCTGCTCTGCCAGTGTAAAGAAACCTGGAAGACTCTGTCACAGAGGTCAGCTCAGTCTCTAAGGAGACTATGCACAGGGTATGTCTAGCCTAAGTCACGAGAAATGATTGCAGCTTGTCTGAGTTAGTCCAAGTCTGGCTAGCTTGTTTCTCTGACCGACAGCAGTTGGTCCAGTAAAAGATACCCCTTGCCTGCTGCTTTTCCCTGGATAATTACTCTCTGGGGAGTCTGTGATGATGACCATACCAGTAATACAGATATATCCACAAATGCTTTCTCTGGAGCATTGTGCTACTGTGGGGTTGGCCTTGTACTCCCTATGCTGGTAGGAGGCAGTGCACTTGGAAAGCTTGCCCTGCTTCTGCTCATCCTGTCACCAAGCTGGGGCTAAAGAAAGGGCTCAGGCCTCCAGATCTGGCAGTCTGCCATTTCCAATAATTCAAATCCAGCCATTCAAACAGTATTTAATGGATGCAACCCTGGCACTGACTCATTTGTCGTCTTGGAAAATCAACTGATACTGACCAATGCATCAGCTCTGACCATGTTCCTGAAGGAAGCTGCAAAGGACAGGAGGGGATCAAATTATGTCTTAAATGTCTGTCTTTGAGCTCCTGACGTGCTAAATCATGCAGTTTATCACTCCTTGCCTGGGTCGCTTCCTGCCTGTTTGATCAGATATACTCAGTCAGCCCTGCTATAGTTTCTCTTGGGTTGTTGCCCTACACATTGATCTTAGCTGATGCAGTGGGTTCTCTGGCACTCCATGTTGTGTGGGTCTTAATTTTACCTCTTTTTCTCTCTGAGATACCCCTGAGTCATTCCAGCTTGTCCGTTGGTGGAACATCCAACACTGACAACAGTTGTAAATCTGCTTGGGACCCTGCCAGTATTTTGGGACACATGACAATGGTTTCAGAATCTTGCTGAGTCTGAATTGCCCAAATATCATCCCCTCATCTCCATGAGCTCCCAAATTCACCCCTTTTATTCTGTATTCAAAAGGCTGATCCAGTAAATAGAGGAGCAGATTCGTGCAATGACCTAGCTCCTGGTGTCGTCATTTAAATGAGTGCAATGCAAGTGCAGGGCACTGCCGTTCCAAACTAGTAACAGGTAGCTCCTGGTCTGTGCACATGTAAATGATGACACCAGTGGCCAGGCAGTGGGAAGAATCAGTCAAAGAATGTATTATGTTTTAATAATATTCTGTGTTTATATGGCACCTTTCACTTGGGTGGATGCCAGAGTCTATGTAGGGCATGAGTAAATTTCCGTGATGCTGACGCAACCCCATGGATGTTAATAGAGCTGCTCCACTGTAGCTGAGAGGAGAACATGGTCCTGTGTTTGCAAGACTGACTTCAACCATTGCCAAAGGGCAGCCCCTTTAAGTGTGAAACAAATGCACAGCAAATTACAGCTAGTTTAGTACTTAGAGGGGAGAGGGATACTGCCAGGGGAATTTAGGTTGGCAGACTGGCCCCAAAGTGGAATTCAACTAGTGGGTTTTTTTCGAGTGAATTTGTAAACTGAAGGATTGCGCAACATATTGGAAGAGTTACTGAATGATTTTTCAGCACAGGTATTGCAAATTCTGATAGGCATTTTGGGACACTCCTATGTTTAAAAAAGATTGCAGTGCCACCCTTGTCCATTGCTTCTGACCTTGTGCATTGCATGTGACCTTGGTCTGAGAAGACTGAGGCCCTCTGTGAAGTCCATGGGAGATTTCCCCAACTAAGGAATAAGGAAAGATGGCATTAGGACCTCACATATGGTCTGTTGTGTTTTGGCTAAAAACAATTTAAAATACTCCAGCCCCCAAAACACTTAATTGCGTAAATCATAGAAACTGGAAGGAACCATGGGAAGTCATTTAGTCCAGTCCCCTGCATTCATGGCAAGACCAAGTACCCTCTTAACCCATCCGTGACAAGTGCTTGCCTAACCTGCTCTTAAAAACCTCCAATGGTAGAGATTCCACAACTTGCCTTGGCAACTTATTCCATTTGTTAATCACCCTGACAGTTAGGAATTTTTTCCTAATGTCTAACCAAAACCTCCTTTGTCATAATTTAAGTCCATTGCTTCTTGTCATATCATCAGCAGTTAAAAAGAACAATTTTTCTCCCTCCTCCTAATGACAACCTTTTAATTACTTGAAAATGATTGTAAATAAGGATTAATGTAGTTTACAGACATGGTTTCTCTCCATCACGCACCCCACCACACACAACATATCACCTCCCATGCAATGCAACCCAACTACACAAAGCTGCTAGGAAGAGGTCAACATTATGGACATTAACTCCCCTTTCTTTGCATCTTCTCAGGCATGCTACATTTGCTACGGTCATTTCCATATCAGGATGATTTGTTCTGGTACAGATGTAGAAGAAGAATAGGGATGCCTGTCACAGTGGGTTGCAAAATTACCAGCCACAGAGATGTCTTTTATCTATTGAATGGATTGACTTTGTAGAGACTTTCTACACTGCCCCCCTCAAATCTGGTGTCAAGACCTAATTGTACAGGGAGATCCTCCACAATTCTTCAAGCAAAGAGTTCTTTAAACACACAGATGAACCCTTGGGCCTGCAAGTGCCGGGTTTATATGAACAAAGGCTCATTTGTGTGTGCAGAAATGCAGGGAGTTTGCTCATTGGAACCAGTGCATGCATAAGGTTTAGCTGGCACAATTTAGGAACCCTTTGGAAATTTGCCCCAGCAATTAACCCAGCTTCCAACTTTTGATGTGCTCCTCCAGTTCAGGTTTCTGTTTCATAGGGATCTCTTACAGGATCTAAGGGGCCTGGACTTTTGGATAGATAGGCCATGACAGGGTCTTTTCTTTTCTTTTCTTTTCTTTTCTTTTAATTCCCAATAGCACCTGCTAGGGATAACAGGAGACAGTCACTGCAGTCCAAGCACCAAACACACCTTGCACTTGGAGTAGAGGATGACTTGCCACATATAGGAACATGCCATCATCCCAGTACCCATGAACATCACTCCCTGTGCGCAGCTATCACCTAACTAAGAAGAACACCCACTGCAAGAGGAAAAAATCTTGGTGCAAGACCACAGGAGTGGAATTATGAGATATAAGCCCTATTCCCAGGTTAGCCTCAGGTTCCCTATGTGACTGGGGGCAAGACACTTAAACCCCTCTGGTAACACTCTAGGGTTGAGTTACACCACCTGGAGAACGGACTCTTCATATATACAGAGCCTTAGAAATCTTAGCTTTGCTGTGGCAAGTGTCAAAGGAGCCAGCTGTAAGGGAGAGCCTAGCAGAAATTACAGCCACTCCCTCAGGAAGTGTAATTTCCCTTGTGTTTCTTCTCATCTTGAAAATTAGAAGAAACAGGCATATCTATGTTGGGACAGTTATTTTTGCCTTTCTCCCACTGAATCTGCACATTTAAAAAAGCTGTGATTTTACTTCTTGAAATGGCACCTCGCATGTGTGCTAATCTGCCGCGGCATCTTGTACAATGTTCTGTTGCTGTGAACACTATGTCATTGGATAACCTGGTGGGCTAGGCCCTTAGCTGATGTGATTTTGTTGACTTCAAGGGAGCAGCATTAATTTGCACTGGCAAGGGATCTAGTTCTTTTACGACTTTGCTGCAAGATGTGTCTTATTAACAGCAGCCTTGGACAGCAAAATCTTCTCTCTCACCACAGAGCAGGTGCAGCCTGGGCAGCCTTCCCCATATTGCCCAGCTCAGATACTGCAATCCTGCCTTGCAGCCAGCTTCTTCAGGACCCAGTCAATTGCTGGCCTCCTGCTGAAATTCCCAATAAAGGGGCCAATTTGTGCCAGTTGTGATAGTGAATATTTAGTGTATTCACTCCGCTGGATGGAGGTCTCTAACTTACCTCCCCGTGATCCTTCAACAGCCCTGAGGTGGGCACTTTTGGCATGGATGGGACTGGTGGCAGTTTGAAATCAGGGCTGTGTTGTTAGGGTCTGTGAGGAGTAAGTTGCTGAGATTTGGGAGTGACAGGGCACTGTTTGGTACCTGGAGGCTGGCATGCTACTCTCAAAGACCACAACAGACCTGATTCTTCAAGACTTATATACGTGTAATACTTCCTCCCCTGTGTAGCCCTGCCAGAAGGACCACTCACGGACTAAGGTACTACGTCCTCGGCTAGCTCCTCATCAGAGTCCAAGTAATTCTGCTGTGTCAGAGTGGCAGCATGGTCCAGTGGTTAGCTCAGTGGAGGGAGTCTCAGGACGCCTGAGTCTGGCATTGTGTGTCTAACCCTCTTGGGAGACTTTAAAGATCTCCGATGTGCTCCTGTTCCCAGCTCTGCAGCTGACCCTGCTGTGTGACCCCTCCTGTGCTGATTTGCTCACACACCTTTCGTCTGTTTTGTTTATGCACACAGTGAGCTCTTTGGGACTATAGCACTAAACAGGGCTTCAGTATTGCTTGAAGCCCCTGGGAACTACTGCATAATAGTAATAAATAACATAATAAACAACAGGCTGTTTTATACTGGCTGAACATCTATGCGTGCGTGAGCACAGCTGGTGGATTTCAGCCCATAAAAATCCCATTTATTTCCAAGAGCAGGAAGGAGAGACATGTAGCATAGGCTTGAAATCAAAAGAGCTGTCAGTCCGTTGCATTTAACTGTACAGCTACAACTCCACCGCACTCTTCTCTATTAGCATCTAAAGACGGCAGCAACACAAGGAGGGGAGGGCGGGTGCAGGGTCGCATGAGGGCTGTTTATTCTCCCAAGGAACGTGTACAAAACCAGAAGCCCCACTGAGATGTCTGCTCAGCAGCCACTTCCTGCTACCGTTACATTCTTACAGTATTTTTTTAATCAGTGGTCTGATCTTTTGCTGTAGAAACTGCCCTCCCACATCCCCAGAGGAAAGGAATTGTTTCACAGGGCCAACAAAGGGACTAAAGCCCAAACCAGTGTAATTTATGTAAGCGGAGTTAACGCTGACCACCTTGGATATTGCCACTTTTAGTCTTTACAAGACACGTATGGCAACGGGCAACGGGAAACTGCCCTTCAATTCTAACCTGGGTAGTTCAGAGCTCATCAGTTGCTGGCCTTTTTTGCCAACCAGTCTGCCATATGCTACAGTGGTTTTGTGATACTACCTGGCTGAGGCCTACAAAATTCGTTTCATAAGGGCCACTAAACAGGCAAGAACTAGATCTTAGCCACTCCTGCTTACAGCTGGTTGAAAATTTTCAACTGAATTTTTCCATAATAAAATGCGGTTTTTGTCAATGCTTTCTGTGGGCAAATATCAGTTACTGGATTCTATTTTTAAATGTTCTGTATGGAAAAATCTAAATGAAAATGTTCATTATGAATTGACATACGAGTCCAAATGTAGACTCAGGCCGGTTTTCTTTTGAATCAACCATGCGAAGCAAAAAAATTGGTTTTGAATGTCAGAAGATTTGTTCACTCAGAAACATCACAACATTTCATCTTTGACATTTTTTTGAATGAATTGTTTTGAAGTTTTCATTTTATAGAAGTATTCAATATTTGGAATTTTTTTCATCCTATTTAGTGTGAAAAGAAACCCTGAAATATCAGACATTTCTGTAGGATGGAAAATCATTTCATTCCAATTGTGCTACCAACCTGGTTTGGATTTAAACCTGTTTTCTTCTCAGTCTAGAGGTCTGAGTGAATGACTACTACACCATCCTCATCAGAGAGAAGGGCCGGTTTACGGAGAGAGGAGGGCCTTGCAGTTAAAACACCAGACAGGGCTTGAGGAGATCTGGGGTCTATCATGACTTTGCCACAGACTCAGTATGTGATGTTGGACAAAGCATTTCATCCCGCCCTCAAACTTAGTTCCCCATCCCCCCAAATGAGTAGAATAAGCCTTCCTTTTTTTCTCTCTTTTGTCTGTCTTTTCTATTTCGACTCTAAATGCTTGAACACAGGGATTGTTCTCTAGTATATGTTTGTACAGCTCCTAACACAACGAGGCCCTGATCTCAGCTGAGGCCTTTTGGGGCTACTGGAATATGAATAGCAATAATAAATGCTCTCATTATGGCATATAACCTGCCAGTGGAAAGTCCTGTACTCCGTTGGCAATCGTCAGCACCACCTAGGCCCTAATTTTGGTTTGAATTCAGTGTCTATAAATGCTACAGCTAAATGCACAGTAGGGTTTGTTTGATCCTACACAAGCTTTCAAATTCAGTGCCACTCATCCTCCTCCTGCCCTCCCTCCATGCCACAGAGGCAAATCAACCTGTTCCTTTACACGGCTTTCGAAATTCCTCTCGCCCACCCTGTGCTCTCTGCCCCTCTTCTCTTCCCTCTCATTCCCCATCTCGTCTGCCCTCCCCTGCTAGCCACTGGCCCCAGAAGGGGACCCACAGAGCATCCCAATCAAGGGTGACTCAGCCCATAGGCGCAGGCACTGGGCCATTTGACAACTGTGACAAAGCCAGCAGGGAGCGAGCAAATGAGGAAAAAACCACAGAAAAATAAGGGGGGGGGAGCCAGACAGACTGAGCCAGGAGGCATGGTATCAGCCCTAAATTACTGCAGGAAAAAAATACTGTGGGGCATTTTTCATCCCTATGTAACCCAGAGTCCCTCACACTACTAGGTCCAGGGTTTAAAGGGGATCTGCAAGGAGGGAAGAAATACAACTAAGTTTGTGACTATTTATTCCTTCTTTTGGGGGGGGGTTAAGAAAGATCCTGATAATTTTTTTTATTTGGACAAGTTCAAAGGGGCAGCTGTGTTAGTCTAATCCAGCAAAAAAAAGCAAGTCCTGTGGCACTTAAAGACTAACTATTTTATTTATCGCATGAGCTTTTGTGGGAGAAAATCCCACTTCGTCAGACTCTTTGAAGAAAAACGTCTGATGAAGTGGTATTTTCTTCCACAAAAGCTCATGTGATAAATAAATCCGTGAGCCTTTAAGTGCCACAGGACTAGTTGCTTTTTAAAATTTTGACAGTGTGGCTTTTACTCTAGAAATGCAAGGAATATGAAGCCTTTTGTGTCATGTTTTTTGATAAAATTTTTCTCGGAGGACCCTGGGATGCAGAATAAGGGTCCCTGAATACAGGGCCAGCGCTAGACATATGCACGGCTGCAGCCTTTCATAATTCAGAGCTCCACCATCTCAACAGGTTTCCATAATAACTAGCAGTACATAGCTCCAATATAGCACTTTTCATCAGGAGACCTCAAAGTGCTTTACAAAAGTATATGAGAATCATTATGCCCAATTTTTGTAGCCCCATTCAAATCTACATACGCTGCCTTTTATACACTGGGAGTTTAGAATGCCGTCATTACCATCTGTTAGTTAACTAATATGATCTTAATGGTGCCCTGCCCCACCCCAAATCCAAGTCTAGACGAAGCTGGAGTGAAACCTCCCAGCCTGCATTGGAAAAAAGCATAGGACTGATGAACCTTTAGCAAAAATCCTTTTCTTTCTATTGTTTATTCAGGCATTGGAATTAAATAGATGTTAACAACAATCCAAGAAGCTTTAAGTCTGCCTAGAATCTAGATAATGATCCCCCCAGCTAATTAAGGGTCACTTGCCTGGGAGATAGGGCACTGTCTAGACCAGATAAAAAAAGATGTTGTTAGAGCCGGTTGATTAACAAGTTCTAAATCATGTGCCTAACTCTAGGGTGGATAAGCCTCAATGCCTTTAATGCGCATTACTTTGCCCAAGAGGAACTCAGGAGAGACCCTTTGCTTCTAAATCAGTCAGGGTTTATATTGTGAAACCAACGCTGTTTTGTCCATATCTGACTTTTGAAACACATCAGAATGTAAACCAAACAAACAAGGACTGCTGCAGCACTTAAAGACTAACAAATATATTCATTGCTTTGAAGCGGCTGCCAAAGTGGGATTTTCTCTCATGAAAACTCACGCAATAAATATGTTTGTTAGTCTTTAAGTGCCACAGGACTCCTTGTTTGTTTGTTTTACTCAGCTAGCCTAACACGGCTGCCCCTTTGGATCTTGGCAGCATTAGAATGTGTTACCATCACATCTTTAATTCGAACCTAAAACAAATGTGCTCATTTGAAGCTCTCTTGTAAAACATGAACAGGTTCACTCATACCACTCCATTGGTTTCGAGTAACTAGAACAGCACACCTGGCTTTGGAAGTCCCTTCAAAGCTCTTGAAATAAAGGCAAGATTTGGCTCTACATGTACAGAGAATTTCCAGTTCAGCAAAGCACTTAAATGCATGCGTAACTCTAAGCATATACTTAAGCACACTCCTGAGTGGAGGCTATAAGGCCTGATGCACAGATTATTCACATCAATGTAGTCCTTGCAGTGATTTCAGTGGGCATTGGATCAGGCACATATCCCTTGACTCTTGCATTCAATGGACATTAGCAGTTCAAGTTCCTTGCAAATCATTGATTTCCATGTGGGCATTTTCCCTGAGTTGGCGCTACAAGCTGGAAAAAAAGGC
Source organism: Podocnemis expansa (assembly GCA_007922195.1). Taxonomy (NCBI): domain Eukaryota; kingdom Metazoa; phylum Chordata; order Testudines; family Podocnemididae; genus Podocnemis; species Podocnemis expansa. The sequence goes on along the minus strand of ML682081.1, from coordinate 1,056,466 downwards.
TTCACAAGATCTGCAGTGTTAAGGAAGATGGGGGTGGGGGGGCAGAAATAACACAATAAGCAAAGCAAGTGCAGCTGCAGTCAATATCTCACTAGGTTTTATCTTTAAAATATATATTTAAATACATTTTTAAAAGTAATCTCTTCTATCTAACTCTAACCATGTAAGCACAGAAGACGCCTGATACTTAATTTTGGATTTGGGTCTTTCTCTGTAATTTCCTTTTGCACCGACTCACTTTTCAGATTGCTATCTGCTTCAGCATCATCTCCTGCCCTGAAATAGGAAATGAACCATTTAAGAATGACAGCTGGCTAAGAAGAATACTTCGGGGATGTATCAGTTCAAAAAATATCTAACAAGAAATGGACTTTTAGCCTTTTAGTTGCCTAACTCTTTGGGTAAGTAAAATTATATGGAAGGTGGATTCAGAGGGAATTTGAGTCTCAGAAATGTTTTGCTGAGGAACTGTTGGAAACTCTAGTCTGGGCTCAAAATAGAAAATCGCTTTCTAATCCATGCTGCAGATTGTGTCATGGTCTATCTACTGCATTTTTAAGGCTCTGTTCATTATGCTATTTAAAGTGTGGATACGGATATCTACGTATATAGACATTTGTTATTAGTAATTATATATAAGCATTTATTTCATTTTATTTAATCGTTTTATTTATTTATTTATTTGGTCGATCATTTTGTGGTATTATCTAAAACTGAATGTGTCCATACGCAACTGAAAACACACAATGCAAATTAAGTTGGCCTTGTAAATCTTAGTTATAAAATTAAATTCTATTGGATGTTACTGCCAAAAGTGTCAAGTGAGGGGCCCCACTTCAGCCAAGCACATGTTTAGTTTTAACCGTGCATGAAATTTCCACTAACTTGAATGCGATTTAAGCACTAGCTTCAAGTTAAGCACGTTTATGTCAGCGATGTTCAAAGGAGCATAAGGGAATCGGCTGCCTGATTCCCATTAGTTTGCAAAGGGATTTGGGCGCTTACTTTGCTTAGGCCCTTAAATCCATATGCAGCTTTTAAATAAGAGAGTTCTGAATTTTCAGAGGTGTTGAAGTGCCCATAAATCCCATTGGGAGTTGCTGGTGCTCAGCATGTTGAAAATCCAACCTCTTGTATTTACGTGCCTAAAAATAGGTTTAGAGTGCCTCACTCTAGCCACTTGTGGCTTGTGGCATTTATTAGTTACCTCATCTCTTCTTTTTCTTGTCTTTATCAAATGCTAAGTAGGGCATATTTAAAAATGAAAATGCTAAAATTATGAAGAATGAATTTTAGGCTATTACTATTATTCATGATGATGAACTATTGGATTGCAGTAGTGCTCAGAGGTTCTGGTCAGGAGTCAGGGCCCCACTGAGAATGGCACAGTAGACATACACACACGTGTGGGGTCACGGCTCTGCTCCTTGCATGCAAATGAGTATTTTAACTACAAACTAAAACATAGCCAGTGAGCTTTACATAGAATGTAGTCATTGGGGTACCCAATTGTAGATGATTAGGTTATCCAATTCCACCAAAGCAAATCCCGTATTAGTCTTTGTAACATATACACTGAAAAGACCACACCAAATCTCCCTATTTTTCACTGTTGGGAGTGATTGGCAGAGGTGGCTGAGGTACCCTAAAGCTCTCCCATAGCCTCTGGGAGCTCATACCCAGAATCAGAGTGCTTTGGAGAGTGTCATGTTTAGATAAAACTCACGGAAAACCATCAGTTCCATGTCGGCCCAGAAGCCCCAATTCAGAAAACCATCCCTGTTCACGGACTGCTATTGGAGACAAAAGGACTTGACTTGAGCAAATGGTTCCAGTCAAGTGCAAGCTTCTGTGCCTTCCTGATCTGGTGCCTCCCAGCCTGAGTGGACTGATGTAGGCTATCAGGGCTCACATTCGTGCACTAAAAATAACTATATAAATAGTGCTTTGAAATTGCGGCTCAGACGCGGAAGCCTGGGGTACGGTGGGCTTCATAACTTAAATTCCACCCTACGCCGTACTATCAAAGTACTGTTTGCGGCGTAGCTGTTTTGAGAACTCTGGCATGACGAGTTGCATGTTCAATACGTGGCTTGCTGCTGCAGATGTACCCAAAGAATACCCTGGACCTACACAACAGTGATCAATCTATATGCTTTCTGTGCAAACCCCAACCACTGCAAGAAAGCCAAATCAGCCATTTTTTAAAAAGAAGCAAACTTCACACAATGCTCTGCAAATTCTCTAATGTATTGGCCTTCATCACACAACTGGCTCACCAGATTCGGAGCCTGCTTGTGGGTGTAAGGACTACTCGTATGAGCAGAGGATGCTGCACAGAGCTGTGGGTTTGAAGCTGACAATCTGCAGGCGTGAGACTGTTTGCTATACTTTGAGATCAGTGACTGCAAAGCACTAAGAGCTAGATATTCTTACTCTGTCTCTTTTTTGCATCACCCACTGAGGTCCATAGAAATTTGAGTGGATAGTAAGAAAGCCATATCAGATCCGCTATTTGCCCAATCCCATAGCTAGCATTAATTGGCCCCCCTTGTTGGTAGCTGATTTCAGGGAGCAGAAAGTAGGGAAGCCCATGCGGTGTCCTAGGGTTCAGACTGAAATCTCTGTGGCTCAGGGCATCTCCAGGGGAATGAAAGCCAGCAGGAGTGCAATAGATAGCCCAAGATGCACAGAAGGGATTTTTGGCTAGCGGTGAGAACAAGGTCCAGATCAAAGCCCCAGGGAGCATAGGGCTGCCCATTCTTGTGGAGACCCCATGGGGTAACCCCCAGCCTGGGGGCAGGGTGGGCAGACTGATGGGGGGCAGCAGCATCGTGCCTCTCGGGGCCAGAATTTTGCAGGGCAGTCGCGCTCCCACTTTATCCTGAGGCCCTGGGCTACAGCCCCTAAAGCCCCTGCCTTAATTTCACCCTCTGTCTCCTTAGAAACGCTCTGCAATTTGTCCAGGAGCTGTAGTGCCTGTGAAAACAGTTTGCTGGTAGGATGTCTGGTGACTGGTAAGTTCTGCATAAAATTCTTCTTCCCTGGAGTGCTCCCAACCGCAGCACAGAGCAGTGGCCATTAGTACAGCTTTTTATAGGGAGATATCTGTTATAAAAGGGAGTCAATGGTCACTTTCCCATGAAGTTAGATAGTTGATCATCTTCCCTGTAGCCAGATCTGTAAGGACAAGATGGGCTCCAGATTTTTAATGGATCAAAATCTAAGGATGTCCAGTTCTAATGGGTTTGGACTCTTCTCAGCTTATTTTTTTAAAATCTCATTTTGGCTTTCATTGGACAACAACTGTATATTCTTGCTGGAAAACCAGGCCTGGTAGCCAGTTAAGACAAGATTTTCAAAAGTGATAGTGATTTAGAACAGTGGCTCTCAACATTTTCTCTACTGTGGCACACCTTGCTACCTTTAATTAAGTTGAGGCACACCACCATACAGTTTCTAAATGACCTCATGAATATTCATGAGCCAATACAGAGCTCTCAGAGTAGTTTTTCAAAAAATTTTGTGACACACTTGCTCAGAGCTGACGGCACACCTGTGTGCCACGGCACACGGGTTGGGAAACACTGGTATAGAGTGTCTCCATTTTTTAGAAATACTGTTCTTCTATCCCAGGAGTGGCCAAACTGCGGCTCGGGAGCCACATGTGGCTCTTGAATGAAAAATTGTGGCTCCCGGAAGAATGTCAACAAATCAATTTAGTAGGTAAAAGTACATGGCTATATGCCTCAATGTGGCTCGCGAAGGTTTAATAATCAACTTGTGTGGCTCTTGAGTTCTGTAAGTTTGGCCACCCCTGTTCTAGCCTATGTAGATTTTTATGCCACATTCATCACCACTGGGTGTCTTCCTACTTGAGATTCCTTAAGGGAACTTGATTTTTCAGCCCCAAAATCAGAATGACTTAGTTTTCCTCACGTTGGACATCCAAACATTTGGCAACCTCAAATCACTGGTCACTGCTGACCAAAATTTTTGGGAATCACCTTAAAAACACCATCCTGGTCTGAAGCGACGTTAGTCCATTAACACTGGAAAGATCTAACATAACCTGCTGTTTTCTCTCTCTTAGCTATCTTTGGGGGTGGATAAACGTTGTCGTCTCATCTGTGACTTCTGCCCTGTGTGTTTTTCTCCTAGCAGTGTTTTACATCAAGCTCAGCAGGAAAATAGGTAAATTTCTCTCCGTTTGGTTTCATTTAGGTTGTGTCCCCATTCATCCATAATGTGAATCCAATGAATTTGGCCCAAGAGCTTGGCTTGTTAAGGAGAACAGGCCTCTGAATTACAGAAGTGAGGCCCACACAAGTAACTCATTTTAGGGGTAAAAAGTAAGTAATGGCAGGAGTAAAAGAATCAGCATTTTTCATGGGTTTACTGCAGTCTACACCCAGCACAGCAATTTATAACAGGACACTGTGAGTATGTCTACGCTGTAGTGGGGGAGTTGTGATTTCCAGCTCAGGCAGGTGTCTGGCTGTGACTCTGCTTGAACAAGCATCTAAAAATAGCAGTGTGGCACTGGCAAGATGGTATCAAGTGAGACACCCACAAACAATCCTGCTCCATCACCTGGGTATGAGCCACTCTGCTGGGTTTAGGCAGAGTTAGCGAGTGGGTGTCTATCTGAGCTGGGAATTCTCTCTCCTAGCTGTAGAGGTAACCTGTGTTGCCATTACACACATATGTAAGTAGGCTGACAATCTGCCGGCGTTACTCACATAAGCAGATGACACTCTTAGGTCAACAGGACTACCTACATGAGTAAGATACGCAGAATTTGGCCTGTAACGGCAATTGTCTAATAGGACATGTATATACAAAATTATATGTCCTAGTCCATAATTACAGCTGTCTCAGAAACTGACCTTTCACAGGAAATTTCAACACTTCGCAATTATTTTCTCTTCCCAATCAGCATGAAAAGTCAGAAGCACTTTTGCAGAAAATGTGAAATGGAAAAGTTCTGAATCAGAAATGATGAAATGGAAAATTCTGATGCTTTCAGTCAAAGTGAAACAATTCAACATGTCAGCATTTTATTGGTTTTGCTTCAAAGCATTCCCCGCCTCCCTTTTCAGTAGATATTTTACAACACAAACATTCTACTTCATTTCAAAAAGTTTATTTGAAACTTTTTTTTGTTTAAACAAACAAAGAGTCCTGTGGCACCTTTAAAGACTAACAAATTTATTTATCGCATGAGGTTTCATGGTAGAAAATCCCACTTCATCAAATGCTTTGAAGTTGGGGGAACTTACAAAATGGAAGGAAATAAATGCGGGGAAGTGTAAGTCAGAGGATGAGGTCACTTTATAACAGCAAATCAAAGCAGTTGTTAAGATTTAAACACTGGGGAACAGCGTATAGAAGAAGATGAGGTCAAATCAAACAAATCTTTTTGTTTGTTTGTTTCAATTCTCCCTATTGGAAAGTGGGAAATTTTCACCTGCATCAACATTTTCCTGTGTAAAATTTTGATTTTGATTAAACCACAATTTCCAATGAGAAATATTTTCATGAAAAAGCACTTGTGAAGAACTGTAAGTTTATAATACATGCTCTGATCAACCCTGGTACTTAATCCAATCCTATATTTGGATAGATGGAGGCTCAGAGGAATGGTGAGCTTTTCCCCATAAGGTACTTGAGCCCAAAGCCGACATTGATCACAGTTTAAAGAAGTTTCTGTAATTTCTCACTTTCTCACCATTTAGTTCACCTCAAAATAAAATATCCCACTCCGACTCTATTATGTTATATAATATAAATGATTACTTCTGGTCAGGGGAAGCCCTCACAGAATGGATGGAGATGTTCTAGGACTGGGTTAGAGTACATTGGTGAATGTGTGTGACAGCCCCCAGAGTGCAATAACAAAGGTGCTATGGGAATGGATTGAGGGGTGCCGGCCAATCTGGGGGTAGAAACAGGACTGAGATAGGTGGTGTGTACACGTGTGTACGAGGGAGTGCTTTCTCTAGCCAATCCTGTCATTTTTTCCACATCTGTAAGCACTGGACACTTCTAGGCGGGACCAGTTGTGCTTGTTGTTCAGTCCACCATCCCCTGTAATACTCCATACAACATGCGCCCATGGGAGGCACAGAAATGATGACAAACAAGAAAAGCACAAACCACCGAGCCCTTCGTACTCCGTTATACTATGTCGGGGAGATGTTTTTTCCTTGTCACTGCCTGATCAGCTCATACCCCAAAGTGATAGCCCTTGTCATGTTTTCCTACGCTAGCAGGAGTAATGAGGAAATCTGACTTTCCATTTCAGACAACCATACCTGTAGTAATCAGGCAAGCAGCAGCACCTGCCCAAAACCAGAACAACCCAACGTATCCCTAGCAGGAACAGAAGTTTTGCAAAAGCCAAGCATCCGGGGTAAGGCTTCATCTTCATTAACTTCAGTCTCGCAACGTCAGTTAAAAATCTGGCCTCAGATGCTGGTCTCTGCTGACAATATTTGGAAACATGGGGCCAGATTCACTGCTGCGTTTCATTTTCTGTTGACTCCTATGCACATGCAAAGGGAGTATAAAACATTACTGCTCTGGTGCGGTAGTGTGTTGTACTCTTATTTTGCACTCTCTTTGCAAATGATTTATGAAGTGTGGATCCTGCATCTATATTTCAGCGTTTGAGAAGAGGAAAACAAAGTTAATATTTATTCATTATGCAATAAATTTTTTCTTAGCTAGCAGTGAAAATAGGGCTGATTCATTGCCGGAGAAGAGCCTTTCTTTATATGTTAACAGCAGAACTTTGATCTACCAGTGAAAAGATCTAACTCTAACATGATCCACTAGCTGGAAATTAAAGCTAGCCAAATTCAAACTGCAAATAAGATGTGGTTGTTTAATGGTTGTGCTGGATCATGGCAGCTTCTCCATCACTGACAGTTTTGAAATCAAAATTGAATGTTTTTCTAGAGTATATGCTTTGGGAATTACTTTGAGGCAGTCATGCAGGTGGTCTCTTCTGGCCTGAGAATCTATAAATCTATGAAAGGGCCATATCCCTGTTTTAAGACCCGTTTATAATGCCATAGCAGTGTAAAGAGGCATTAGTATAAATGAGAATCATGCCATATCAATTAACGGGCCCATTCCCACCCCCACCAAAGGTAATGGGAACATTGCCATGAAATTAAGACAACAGTATTGGATCCCATTGTAGACTCACGTTAAAAGCCAGTTTTGACATGAACCCACAAAAGGCAAGGAAATGGAATTGTGAGCGATTGTTTGAGAAATGATGCCATGTTCATAGATAAACATGATATGTAAGAGAGAGACTACTTATCACTAACTCCCCCTCCTAGTCATCTCTTCTGCCTTCCCATCCTCTATCTGATACCTATTAAAGGTGAAAATGTTCACACTTTTTTTTAAGGTGTCAGTGAGTCTTCCTCGGACAGCTCAGACAGCTCCGACAGCAGCCCTTCCACCAACCAGGTAATGGAATGGTCCCAGTCTCATTATTATCATCAGCATGGTGCTCATGTAGACCATGAACCAGGGCTAGTCCCCATTTTACCAAACACTGCTGTCCATATACCTGAGACTAGATTGCCCAAGAGCTCAACACCATCCAACGCGATGAGCACCCCTGAAAATCTCCGTGTGTGTGTGTGTGTGTGTGTGTGTGTGTGTGTGTGTGTGTGAGAGAGAGAGAAAAGCACCAAAAAGCAACCTACAATGTTTGTGAGCTCTGTGCCATCTGCAACATTGATCAAACTGCTGACACAGCAGCAAAATCCCAAGCAAACCCGCTTCATTGTTTTAGCAGTCTAGTAAGTGAAATCACTGAGATCTGAAGGACATGGGTTCTCTGTGGTATGCAGATGTGTGGGACTGTAGAGAAACATGCACATGGGTGGGATGTGTGTAGTGAGCTAGAGATAGTCTGAACTCTTATGGCCACCAAAGTGTGCTATACTGCTATGTTTGAACCAAGATTGATAACACTCAGTGAGAAGACCGGACTGAATTCTGGCTTTCCTTTTCCATGCACTAGTGTCCCCTGTCAGATCAAGGGATTGATTACACAACCCTCGTCTTCCAAGGCCCGGGCTGCAGCACAGGTGCTTCAGGGGACTATGAGAACATGAAGATGGGAGCAGACTACGTCAATGTGGATCCCCAAAAGAGAAAAGTGGATTTCTGGACTTGCTCAAGCCCTGTGGATTCCAAACCAGCGGAATACACTGAGGTGAAATTGTGACTATCAAGAAGGCGCTAACCAAGTTTTCCTTAGGAACATAATCAGTGATCTGTCCTTTGTCGAGCAGTCTGTACATTCCACATTGGCCACTGTCAAGCTATTAGTGGCCGTCATTGCCCTGAAGTGTAAAGCTCTATATGCCTTGCAACATTTTATTTTGCCTAATGTAACTGGTGTCATCCTTTCTGAATGCTACTGAGCTCTTGGCCATTATGATACAATGCAGCAGCAGGATCCACTGGTTATTCAAAGCTTGCAGAAAAACAAAATTTACTTTTCTCAGTTTCTTTGGCTTCCCCTTTTTCTCATATTATGAGACATAGCCATAATTAAATGCAGTGCCTAGGCCAGATCTAAGCAGATGTAAACCCTAATTCAGTTTCAACAGAGCTATATCAACTGAGCTGGCCATTTGGTTTAACTTGTGTTTTATTTCCTGATATCAATTAATAAAAATCCCAACCATTAAAATGCTTTACGTGTATTTCCTGGATCTCCTTTCTCTTTTCCCTTAAGAAACACTGAATTTTTCCCCCTCATAGTTCCTTTTTAAATTTTTTAAAAAAAGGTTTAGTAGTAGCATACATACATCCGTCTCAAGAGACTGTGTGTGCGCCCTTAGAGTCAAAAAAGAATATATATGCTTAATTGGTTTTATGACAGCTGTGGCTGTTGCTGAAGAAACCCACTCAAGAGAGACAATCTCTCCCACATTTGTCACATTTAAAGTGGTGTTTTGACCTTTTGGGTGTTGCCTTCTATGAGTTCTTCTCTCCTCTGCTAAGCTGGAATGCTTTCTCTTGTCATTTTGAAACCCTTGATGGAGATATTTTTTCCAAAGGCTGTGGTCCTGAGTGTGAGCTTCCCCTGTCCGCATCCATTTTTTTTGAGGTCTCTCTGCTTGAAATGCAGTTTTAGGCACCTTTTAGGTCTTTTTCCAGGTGCCAGTTGGCTATAGAGGATGTCCTTGGGGGTGTGCTCATTGTTCCTTCATCACACCTACCCAAGCCAATGAAGGCGTCACTATTTAAGGAGTGTTTGCATGCTGGGTATGCTGTCTGGCTTGAGCACCTCGGTCCTGGTGACTCTGTCCCTCCAGGAAATCCCTAACAATCAACAAAGACAATGCATACGATAGAATTGGAGACCTTTTTCCTCATGAAAGTATAAGGGCCATGGCTCACTCCCATAGACAAGTGTGTGGATAACACATTAATCAGCACAGCTGCCAAGCAGCTGTCTGAGTATGTTAAAGCACTGGGATCAAACTCCTCATGGACACATAGGAGCCGCCAGTTTTGATCAGGTTGCTGGTCCAGTGTCCTGGCTGAGATCAGGTGGTTAAGGCAACGGGTGGGTCTCAGCATTTAGGTTTGGTTCCTGGCTCTGTCACAGACTCTGCGTGAATTTGGAGAAGTCACTGTGTGCCTCATGAAGTGTAAGAGGCATGGGCAGGTACTGTTTCCTGCTATGTGTCTGTACAGCGCCTCGATAACAGAGTTTTCACCTCCTCTGGGGCCTATAGCTAATGTAATAATGACATGTGCTAGTACGTGAGGCTTTCAAGGGAGTGACAAGAAACCCCATTGTGTCCAGTTTCTGAGCTCCCCGAGCTATCCTTCCCCCTGGATGTAAGAACAGATTGGAGCTAGAAGTGGAAATCTCCATATCCCAATAGCTATCATCTGCCTTGGGGAAGAGGGTTTTTTAAGTAAACGTCAGATGTCAAGATGCAGTATGAGCATTGAAGGGTTTATGGTTCAGCCCTGCACTATTTGTCTTGCGATAATATTCTGGCTTTCTCTCTCCAGGAAAATGAAATTCCATCTACTTGTTCTGTGAGCCTTTCCTAATCCTGTCCCAAAACACCACCTAAACTTCCGCTGCAATTTCCAGCTTGCAGCTTTGATCCCAGGCTGCCCCGCAATAACCTTTCTGCACTGCGGGCCCTGATTCTGAAATGTCAAACATGATGTCAGAGCCTAAAAGTCCATGGGCACAAGATGCTCTTGAAAACACAAAATCCTATCATTTGGCTTCTCTCCAGGCACCTGGTTTTGCTATGCTGATTAGTAGGAAACTATCCCCAGCCAGATGCAAGGTGAAGGATTTGCCAAGCCTATGCTTTGATTTGGCAAATGCTTAGGACCAGAATGGCCATTCCCCTGTACTTTGTGTGGTGGCTTACACCAGTGGTAGTTTCTGTGCATAATAGATTTCCCCATCCCTATGGAGTGAAATTCAGGACGCAAGCTCAGTGTATGATTTCAGTCCCAAATATCCCTCACAATAGGTGTAAAGGGCGCATAGGTTTTGGGCCACACTGGGATGATTTTCACCCTTTTCTGAATAGCAAATGGAGTTGCAAGCTGGTAACACATAGACTCTTGTTCTGAAGGGTGTGGTACATCTCCCACGGGTTGGAGTCAAGGGTGCTTAGCATCTCACAGAATCTGGCCTGTTGCTTATGGACCCGCATCACAACACTGACTGGATCAAACCTTCCTTCAAATGTTAGGAAGGGCTGGGTCGCAGCCTCTGAGATTAGGCCTCTCTCTAACTTCCTGCCCATAGCAATTGTTCAGCCAATTGGTTTTGCAGAAGTACAATTAATAATCAAGACACACTTCATCAAAGGCAAGTTGTGTCTGCAGAAGAGTCTCTGCACTCTCCAGGGACTGAGTAGGGCTGCTAGAGAGCGGCTTGAATTATTTTAGCCTGCTGCATAAACAAATGAGTTGATTTGGTAGCTATTTCTCAAGTCCTCCTCTTGTTCCTATTCAAGTCAATGGGAATGAGAACTTGCCACAGTCGCGGCTACAGCAGCAAGGTGAGTTGTATTTTGATTTAAAGCCTCCCTGCTTTCTTTTCTGTCAAGTCAAATTAGAGACAGATAAAGGAGTCTTTGGAAATCGATGGCTTTTAGAAGCATGTACACAGTTATATGCAGGTAGGTGCTCTGTCCCCTCATCCTGTGCCGCTTTATATGAAAGTTGATTTTTTGTCAAGATCCACTGGCACCTACTCAAAAGCAAATAACCTACTTAACTAAACTGAAGGCTACAGAGGAGCCATGGTTGTGTACTCAACAAGGACAGATCCTGGATTCCTTTAGCATGCAAAGCTCCCACTGAAGATTTTGGGCTTGGTCTTCAGTTACATTATATCACCAATGCTAGCTATTTTTATCACAAATCCCACAATTTTAGTTTTTTTTCTTGAAGCCCCAATAGCAGAAGCCAGAGTATTTTATGAGATGAGCATTTACACACAGCACTTTCCATCAGTAGATCTCAAGGTTCTTTATAAGAGACATCAGCATGTCAATTCCCAGGGGGTTGGACTCGATGACCTCACGAGGTCCCTTCCAGCCCTATGATTTGATTTGATTTGATTTGATTTGATTGTTGCCTCCATTTTACAGATGAGGCACAGGCAGGGAAATGACTCCCACAGTCATCTAACCAAAGCAGCTGAAACCTAGAATCCCTGACTCTTGAAGCCCGGGCCAGTGCTCTAGTCACTAGGGCCACAGTGAATTTTAGTTTTCATTTTCAAAAGTAAATGTCTAGCCCTCATGGTTGCTCAAGGACACTTGAAAATGTGACCTAAGTGAAACCTAAAGGCACTGAAATGAGAAGGCAAAGAAAACGATCCCATCCTTCATCTTTTTTTTTTTTTTTTTTTTTGTTGTAATTCTCATGAGTCTTTTGAAGCAGACTCATGATCTTAGGGGAATGGACTTGTGCTTTTGGAACATTTGGGGTTGGCAGTACTGCTTGTTCTGGCAAAGGAAAGGGGTCTCGTAGTACATAAATTCTAGCTCGCTTTTAAGTTTCTTCGCACTGACAAAGTGATGCAAAGCGGCCTCTGCATGAAGGAAAATCAGAGCCCTTATGTTCTATATTCCAAAAGGAGCCATAGGTTTCTGGGGCCAAAGCCTCAATCAGCAGAAATTGGGATAACTCCATTACTTTCAGTGTAACTATGCTGATTTACACCAGCAGAGATCTGGCACTCAGAATAAAGTGGCTTTTGTTTTAGGAAAAAAAACCAAGGAGTTGTGTGGCACTTTAAGACTACCACTTGTTTTAGAGAGAGCCAAAAAAGCAAGAAGAGAGAACAACATTGAAGGGCCCCAAAAGAGAGAGCAGCTCATAGGCCTTTCAGTTTTTACATGCCATGGCAGCTCTGGGAACCAAACAGCAGGCTTTCTGCAATCGGGCAGCATGTTTAGAGATGTCAAGGTGCAGATTGAAGGAAACGAAGGAGTCAGTTTCATAACAATATACGCCCCTAAAGCATGTGGGACTATCAAGTGCACAAGAAATGCCAGGAATGAGTAAGAGATCACTAAGCAAGGGTAATTTGGAGTCTATGTAAGTCAGGGATAGTCAGTTATATTTTGTCACAGTACTAATCCAGACTCCAGATACAATAATAATAAAATAAAAGGATACTAAGTAAATAAAAAGATTTCAGGGTCTATTTGAAAGTGCCTGGAATTCTGGATTTGGCTCACAGTCTGCCTGTAGCTAAGCCCTGCACCTGAAGTTGGCAAGGGTAAGGAGAATTCAGCTCCTATATCTTGGCAAATAGTCGGCAGAACCACCAAAGAGCTGTTGCATCTGTATAAGCTATTTACCTAGACCCCCAGCAGGACAGACGCTCTGGAGGGGGAGGAAAGCTCTGCCCCCATTTATTAGTGAATAGGGGAAGTGTAACTCCAGAGAGACCTCTATTTCCATAAGCTTTCTACCCAAAATTCCCCCAGTAATGCTTTGGAAGCCTGTAAACTTAGGCATGGTTGGGAAATGATCCTCGTTTAAAAGACGATACAGGCAAAGCATTCTTACTGTGCTTCCCAGACTTTATTTGAGGATTCTGCAGCCTATTGGTTTTTCTTTCCTGGGAACTGAGTGTTGCTAAGAGACTTACGGTGAGACGAGCCACACGGGGAGCGTTTCAGTGGGTACAGTACAGAGAGAGAGGGCAAAACTGCAGAGTTGGGTGAATTCTGGGGAGGCAGCTCAGACCCAGCCACTAAATAAAGCAGCGATCGCTGGAGCTAAGTTAGGCGATGGAGGCACAGAACAGAACCAAGCAAGGGCTGGGACCAGCCTGCTGACGTGTCCGTTGAGGCTCTGAAACTACGCTACCAACACAGACTCCGAACGATGAGTGGGGATGTAACAACGGCTATTTGCCTACCAGACACTGACACCCACAGATGAGGTTAGCAGGCTACCGCCAAAGTTAGCTGTGTTTTCCCATGTTAATGGTGGGTTCTCTTTCCCTCATTGAGGTGTCCCTTCTTTCATTCACAAACTCATTGTTTCTCAGTGAGCAAGTACTACCTGGCAGACTCCCAGAGATGGTATTTAGAGACCTCAGAAATTCTCAATGAGGGCTTGAGCAAGTGGTGGCTGTTAGTGTGAAGAGGGGCCTCATGGTATGAACTGAGAAGGAATATATGAGCCAAAAATGTTCGTATAATCCAGTCGCTGTCCAGCAGTAAACAGGTTCAACAGGACTTTGGACCTCAGTTCCAAGAGACTTCGGTCTGCAGAGACCTAGTATCATGGCAAAGACATCATTAAAAATCCTTTAAAGCTTTTATTAGAGATACAGAAAAGGCTGAGTGACAATTTTGAAGCTTTGCCTCTACACAGCTATTTTGAGAGAGCTTGTGTGAACCCCACTGGCATGAATCTGTCAAGCAGAGCTGGCAGGCTGGCAGCCCAGGCCTGTGATGGTCTACTGAAAGGAGCAGGACATGTTTTCCTCCAGATAACATTCTGCAGCAAGGCCTTGATTCAGCACAGCATATCGTTTATAGAAGATGCTTCCACGCTGCTAGCGTAGCACTTACGCATGTGCTTAACTTTAGAAGATAAACAAGCACTTACATGTCTTTGTGAATGTGGCTAGAGTTCAGCATGTATTTAAACACTCTGCTGAGTTTTGAACTTTGTTGAGTTGCACAGTAATACTGCACACAGAGTAAGCTTTTTATGGCTTTGTCTGCCAAATAACACAGTTGCCTTGAGTAAAACCTAGGAAATAAATACCAAAAATGACCAGTGAAAACATAAAAAGCTGAGCAAGCTACTGCTGAAAAAGTTGCATGTTGCTTCCTCTTTTATTTTACTCTGCTTACAAGATGGCAAGAAATGAAGCTAAACAAAGAACTTTCAAAGGCTTGGCAGCTTTTGTGATAAAGCAAGATTACCTCCTGATTTAGGATGATGTGCATTGTATATCCTATCACCTGGCTGCAGTTCAAGTCAGCTCAAAGGAAATCTAGCAGCTCACAATAAATTTCAAACAGAGAAAAACCTGGGTATTGGTTTGGGGTTTTTTTTCTAAATGAAGGGTTTTGAGACTTATCAGTTTGTGAGTTCAGAGAATTTGTGTCCCCATGATCTTGTTGTTCTCAGTTGTCCCCTCTGAGAAAACACATAGTAACGGTCAGTCAGTCCCATAGTCCACGCTTGAATCTCCTCTTGCTTGCACAATTTTTCCAGCAGCAGATCCTAAGCATAGTGGGGCCAGTCCAGTCTTCCAGTTCTGTGTTTGCACAGTGCCTAGCACAACTGGGTCCTGGTCCATTACTGGGGCTCCTGGGTGCTACTGGAAATTGTAAATAACCATCATTAAAACTCCAGTGACCTTAAAGCTGCAGAGGGAAGTCTCTACACTTGCACTTCAGCAAAGGGCAATGTTGCACACAGCTATTAAGACACGAGCACAGCAAAATGGGTGGCTAGCACATTATAAAAGGTACATTTAAACTTGATGGAACTGAATTTGCTTTGGCTTTCTCCCATCTGAGTGAACCGCATCAAATCTATAGACTGCATAATTCCTCTTAATTAATTTCGAGGATGACTTAGCGTTGCTAATAGCTCCCACCACTTTACAGGAACTTTAATATCTTCTCCTATCCCATTGGGATCAGGAGGGTTAATCTGGATGGCTTGTGATGTAAATGACAGCAGGGCTTGCCATGAGAGCCCTGCTCCTGTTTCTATAGTAGCAAATGGGTGTCTGGCCGCTGAATGAAATGGCTCAAGAGTAGACAAGTTTTTGCCACGATCCTGCCGTCAGATCTGAGCAGGCACAAAGGCTCACCCATGTGGTTCTGACCTGCAGCCAGACTCTCAGAGCCAGGGGCTGGTTTACAATACATTCACCCAGTGATCTATGAATGCACAACTTGGTCTAAGGGACCCTTTGTAAAAATCTCCAAATCCTGACTTAGATGGGCAATGTTTTTACGGTAGTCTGCTGGCCTGATTCTCCTCTCACTTGCAGGGCCAGCCCAATCATATAGGTGAACTAGGCAGTTGTCTATGGTGCTGAATTATATGGAAGTAAATTTTTTCTCTATTTTAAAAATATATATTAAAGTTATCTCTTATAAACAAAAGCAATGCCTCTGATGGGGGCACTAAAGTCATAGTTCACCTATGGCACCAAAAGCCCTTGGGCGGGCCCTGCTCACTTTGCATTGGCATCAGTGGGATGATGCCTGCCAGGCACGGGGTTAAGTGAGAATTGGGTCCAACGCCACAATGGAAGCTTTGACACAGTAAATGCTTTCATGATGCTAGTTTTTTCCATGCACACTTAGAGCTTCAACTGAAGAGCCTTGAAGGTGGGGAGGGGAACCTATTATTTTAGAGGCACATCAACCATATCTTTTCACTAGACACTCACTGAGCACCTGGTGTTTAAGGAGCAAGTGGAACTGGGAGGGAAGGGGCAGATCCAATTTCCTTTCTGCATGGGAAGGTGAATGAAAGAGATGCTTCTTCCACATGGTAGCAAAGCACATGAGGACAAAAGAGACACTAATGCTTACCTATCCACACAGGTTCTTTCAGAATAAAATTCTGCCCAACAGAGACAGCTATCCCTCTCCCACTCCTCTGTCCCACCGAGGAGGCATCGTATGTGTCCTCTAGTCCCACATCCATTCCATGTTCTGGGTGGCAGGCAAATAGTGAGGATTGTCTTACAACACAGAGAAGTGCAGCCAGCAGTGGTGGCTGGTGCGAGCCACGGCTCTAGAGCACACCCGAGTCGGTCACTGTCTCCTCGTAGGAGTGATAGAAATCTTTCGGGTTTCCCTGCTGCATCTGGATCCCAGCAGTGGTGGTTTGGTGGCTCTGAGTCAGGATGGTGGTTTTCCTGCTGCAGATGCTCCCATTGGAGATTTGCCTCTTGAGGCCGGAGCGGAGACTCCCACAGCAGGAGAAGTACCACAGGACATCGTGCAGAAGGTGCCCGCTGAAGAACATGTAAATCCAGGGGTTGCAGCAGCTGCTGAGACTGGCCAGCAGCATGGTGATAGTGAATGCCACATTGGTGGACTCTGCAAAGAACATGAAAACGCACATATTAACCCCCAGGGCACCATGGTCCCTTGAAAGTATTGGTCTGCACCATAGAAGGTGCGAGTTCTAGTATGCTTTGGACACTGATCTATTGTAGGAGTGTGAGAAAATCCTTTCCTTTCCTCTCTCAGTTTGCTTTATTTAAATGATCAGCTCTTGTGGTCAAGGACTATGTGTTTGTATAGCGCCCCGCACAATGGGCTGTAAGCTCAGCTGGGCAGGTGCCACGGGAATACAAGTATTAATACTAATATCCATGCAACATTACAGGGGAGCACAGCAGCCATGCGGACCCTGTGTTGATACCTTGCACCTTTCTGGGTTGCGGCTGTAAGTCAGCCCACACACGAGGAGTAAGATGACAGTGCGTGGCATGTCCATCCTGTCTGGGTACCTAACGACCAGGTGCTAGTGGGTGCAAAAGAAAGCTCCATTCCTATGCCCCCAAAGCAAAGAGACAGGCCTGCAGAAAAGCCAGCGTGTGTGTTTTGTAACCTCAGAGTGGTTTGTGACACCCTCCATTTAAACCTTCTCCGCAGACGCCTGCCAGACGTCCGCAGACGTCCACCGTCCCCTACATGAGCCGCGCTGAACACATTCAGGGGATGACCTGACCTCAGCAATCTGAAAGTCAGCAACTGTCTCAGCCAAAGCATGAAAGGTGCCAATGCTCCATGTTAAAGAACTGCTAGGGCTGCAGAGACCTACAAACTAGATGAGGAGCTGTATCCAGCTGATAGTGTCCCTGAAATCGTAACAGTGAACACAGGTCCCAAGCCTTGTTACAGGTCAAAACAACGGAGCAGCTCCTGGGGTGCAAATGCAATCCCAAAGGAGCAAAAAGATACACAAGGCAAAGGACCTCGTAGTAGGAAAGTGCCACCCAACATCTGTAAGGGCATCTGTAAGATCCATGGACGTGAGCACAAGGACTCCCACTAACTCCAGTGGGCTCTGGTCCAAGTTTATTGAGGACACTTACTGCAGCATCCACAGAAAGGCTCCTGCAGCACAGGGAAAATCTCCTAACCTACAGCATTATCAGCTACTGTGAAGCCTTTGAAACATTTGATCAGCTCATGAGCCGTGAGTCAAAGCTTATTCCATAGGCTTTTTGCAGCAATTGGAGCTGAGCGCTAGCAACCACTTTTCTACCTAGTCCTAGATTTATCTAAAGTCACCTAATAGTGGCTTTTCTATCCCTGTTAGATAGCCCTTCAGATAAAGACTTTTAAGCAAGCAGCTTGAACTCAGAGGGTCTAATTCTCATTTGTGCAAAGGTCCCTAGCTCCAGCAGTGTAAAGGAGACTTAACATGGGCATAGATTGTCTTTATGCCCTTGCGAGGGGCCTTTGCATGAATGAGAATCTGTCCCAGGGAGTTTTTAGTTCCTGAAGTGAGTCTTGTGCAGAAACATGGACCAGATTCTGGTTTCACTTACACCAGCATAGATTTGGAGCAATCCCATTTATTTATTTCTAGTGGAGCTATTCTGGATTTATGACATTACAGGCAAGACCAGCATCTGACTCACTGTTTTCTAACCATGCCAGTCCGCATAATCTACCAGACCCGATGAGAGCTGGTATGATCAAAGGCTTCATTTCTCACTACTGGATATGATTCAAATGACAGATGAAGTCTGAGAAAACACACTTTGGGATGTAGGGTGTAGAATAGAAAACAATATAAATAATCTCATTTGAACCTAAAAATGGCTTTCATTAGAGGCTGAAACCCTCATGGCCTCTTTTGAAGCACTGCTGTTCCACATATAGGAAGAAAACAAATGAAGATCCTGGTTTATCATCCTCTAGTGTCTGAAATTAAAGACTTGAAACAAGTATGACTAGGGGAGAATTCCTTCCAGTGAAGACGTTAATTATATTCCTCTGAACCATAACTCTGTGGAGGCCATCTGTGGACTTGGGGCTGTCTGCTCAATGGGAATTGAATTTCAGACCGAGACACTATACTTCTGTGCTGTAAGAGTGAAGGGCACAGGCAATCCACAGAGAGCCCGCACGAGCCTTAGACACCACTGCTTTAGGCATAGGTTAGCGGTTTATGCTGCCTCTTTGCTCAGGGGATGGATTTCACCCTTACTGACTATCCAAATACAGGGTGGGAGGCAGTACGGAGACAGCTGAAAAAGGATTTAGGAGCACAAGTCCCATTAGCTTTCCTTGGCTTTACTTTAGTTGCGTTTTTTAATATGATTAATTATGTTAACGCACCTAGAACCTTTGACAGGAGACTTCATTATTTTACATAGAAACAAATAAAAGCTCATACATGCTCCTGCAAATCCCCTGCTAAAAATGCTGCTGCCTTTTGTATCTACATATCTTTGTGAAATGTCATTCTCAGCAATGACTATGGTGACGGAAAAACTGGTTAGCCCCGAAGAACCAGTTGCTCCTAAGTATTGCAAAGCTCTGAAGCAAGAAGAGAGAAATCGAAATATTACCAGCAGATTTTGCATCAAGGACAACATATTAACACGTTGCATTGGGATTCTATTAAAATGCCTTCTGGGATGTGATTTTGGTAACGTTTTAACTTCCACAACATAACGGAACAACATTTTAACTGCTTCCAAAAAACTGAATTGAGCTTTGCTGGAAATGGGTGTCTGATCAATTTGGAAATAATCCATATTGCAGTGATTTGTGGGTCAATTTTCCAGCCAATTTTTGCCTTGTGGATGGAAAAAAGTTGAGAACCGCTATTCTAGGTATCTACACACACACAGATATGGACAATACATGCCTGCATACTGCTTATTTAAAGCTAAATGGAGATGAATGTTTATTAGATCATCAGGTTCATAAACCACTCTCTGTGTGTGTGAGAGGGAGAGACAGATAGCAGACAGACAGATGCTCATCTGGGTTTTTTTGTATAAAAAAGGTGCTGTTCAGTCTATGTGAATATGTGTACGTCTCTCTGGGTGGGTATGACTGTGTGTTTGTATTTGTGTTGAATGAATGCATCTGTCTGTGAGAGTATATGTGTCTTTGTGAGTGAATAAGTGAGAACCTAGCTTTGTTACTGTGTGTGTATAGAGTCTCTGTGTTGTGTGTGTATAGATTCTCAATGAGGCTTTCTTTCTTTGTGTGTGTGTGTGTGTGTGTGTGTGTGTGTAAAGACTCGCTTGATTACTATGTGATGATCCTTCTGTTTGTGTTTATCCGGTATGTGTGACTAGAATTTCTGTGCATATCAGAGAAGTTTGAGTGTGTTCTGTGTGTGCTGTGCCTGTTTTGCGTGTGCATCAGAGGGTGTGTATGTTGTATTCATGTTCTCTCTGTCTTGGGCCCAGGATTACACTTTAGAAGATGGTGGCTGCTCTGGATGCCCCAGTACACACCTCCAGCCTGAGAGCGGTGGCCGCAGGGAACAGTAAAAGGCTCCCCACAGCCTCCCCATCACTCACCGTCATCAGGGGCGTTCTCGTCCCACACTGACCACATCTGCACACTGAAGAAGGGCGCCCAGCAGGCGACATAGGCCAGCACGATGACAAAAGTCATCTTCACTGTGCGGATCTTGGCCCTGGAGATGGTGCGCACACTGCTGACCCGGGATGACTGGCCGCAGGGGCACCCAACACCCTTCTCCACCCCGCTTTGCGTCTTGCCCCGGAGGTTTTTGCAGATCTCATGGCAGATGAGGCTGTAGCAGACGGTGAGGATGCCCACCGGCAGGATGAAGATGCACAGTGTGGTCCAGGTGACGTAGGCCCGGGCACCCCAGGGGTATCTGAAGTCAGCCCAGCAGTCCAGCACCCCAGAGCCTGGGCTCACCTCCTGCAGCGAGAAGATGAAGACCTGGGGCAGGCTGAGCAGGCAGCTGAGGAGCCAGGTGGCCCCGATCATCAGGTAGGCCTGCCGGCTGGGCTGCCGCAGGGTACGCAGTGGGTGGCACACGGCCACATAGCGGTCCAGGGTCATCATGATGAGCATGTAGGTGGAGGCGAACATGCTCAGCACCTGCAGGTATTTGACAGCCCTGCAGAGCAGGTCGGGCCCCAGGAAGCGGTAGGTCACCTCCCAGATCATCTGGGGCAGCACCTGGAAGAGCGCCACCCCCAGGTCTGTCAGCCCCAGGTGCAGGATGAAGAGGTGCATCCTGCTCATCTTCTTCCTCAGCCGATACATGGTCAGCAGCACCCCCAGGTTGCCCACAGTAGCCACCGCTAGGATGGTGGCCAGCACGCCAATCTCAGCCCGGGCCAGCTCCTCATCTCGAGTGTGGAAGAGGGTCTGGTTCAGATCCCTCGTCTGGGTCAAGACATTGCCAGATCTGCTACGGGAAGTCCGGTTCTTTTCCCAGCCCAAATCCATCGCTGGGAGATCTGGGGGCAGGAAGAGGCAGCTGGCTGGCTGGGGCTAGAATTTCCAGCTCACTTCTTTTTCAAAGAGACATGTCTAAAATGAATCCCTCTCGTGAGCTAAGTTGAGCTAATCCATCCCAGTACCCTGCAGAGCTGCTGTGCCGCAGCTGCTTCATTTCCTCATCCTCATCCCCCAGCGCTGGACATTTCACCTGATGCTATTCTTCCCGCCTGAGTGAGTTGTTTCTTTCTTTCTCTCCCTGGAGCTGATTGGTTTCAGACAAGCCCTGAGCTAGCTGATGGCAAATCCCCTCCCCTGTTAGGCTGGTCAATTCCAAACCTTTTTCTTGAGTAATTTGTTGCAGTATCCCCCTGAAGAGTTCCCAAATCCCTCTTCTTCCTTTGCCAGCCGGTTCCAAGCCTCCTTTCCCCCACACCCTCCACCTTCTGGTCAGCTACCAAATCTCTCCTTTCCCCACTCTTATGCTGTTAAATTTCAGAGGAAAATGCATGTCTTTGTTTCTTGCTTTTGAAAATGCAATAAAAATAAATAGGCACCTCAGAGAAGCTCCATCTAGATGGATTTTTCATCCCAAAAGTAAATTTTTAAAAAGCCAGATTTCTGACGCTAAAATGTCTTGTCTCTGTTTAGGGGAGGTAGTGCCTTCCGAATGCAGCTGATTGCCTGCAATCTGTGAACAGCGTTAGGCTTGGGTCTGGGTTTTATAGCCTGGGAGCTGCCTGCCCTCTCCTGCATGGCTCGGCTGCCACCCTGTTGCAGGGCTGCCACTGGCTGGAGTCAGAGAAGCTGAAGCACACACGCAGGCGGATGGCAATTTCCTGCCTTGGGGGATAAAAGACGATGCCCTGCATCTTCCCTGCTGAATGTCCTCCTTTCCTCTGCTTCCTGGACAAAGCTAAGATTTCCAGGACTTCACTCCACCTGGTTTCACCTCCCAGTGGGGACGGGAGGACCCTGGGAATCCTCCCCATTCTTAAATTTTCTGTTTTAAATCTTTCGGTGTTCAGTAGTCTCCTGGACAGAACGATCTGTCCCTTCACTAACCCTCTTTCAGTACTTTGTACTATCGTCTGGTGAACACACTACAGGCCACCTCTTTCTACCGCTCCCAAACCTTCCCACCCATGTCTTCTAAGATCTGAGAGGACAAGGAAATGAGGTAATTGCTTTCCCTCTTTTCGGCCTGGTCCCCTGATTTTCTTACTTCCCATCTGTATCCTCTCTTATTAGGTGCTCGAGCAGAATCTTTCTTCATACATAGCTGCTGTGAGCGAGGGGCAGATGACATGGCACTTAAAATGCTGGCTGTTCAATACAGTCCTCTGCTCCCTGGGCACTAAGCATGGCTGTAAGCGATGGAGAGAAACAGGGGATGGGGAATTTTAGCAATAATGAACTCCATTGTGTAGATACAATCTCCGAGAGGAGACAGGCCTGAAATAAGACAATCTCATCCTCCTGTTTTATACAGAGTTGTGAGCAATTGTAGCTGTTGCAGTGCCTTTTAGTCTTGCTGGGCTGTTGTGCTTGAGGATAATCAGGAAATTAAAATTTACAAAATTCTGCTATGGAGGAAAGGGTTTGTTTCAATGTGAACACACAGGTACCCGTCCGTCAAATTGGGGGTGATAACTCTTCTTTCCTCCCCACCTTTGGCTTGCCTTCACTGTTTAGAGTGTAAGCTCTTTGGTGTGAAGACTGCCTTGCCCCACGTCTACAGACACCACCAAGTCCAGCCTACCCTAGTATCAAAAAGGGATTCTCGGAGGCAACGTAAAATAGATTATGTTATCTCTGCCCTGGAAAGATTGGTGTAAGTAGGGTTTGTATCTCTGTGGTCACAAAGGATTCAGCTACCATGGTGCTGGGCATGATCTTGACTAGAATAGAACAGATGCCTAGCACGCTGGAACGCTGGGATTTTTATCTGCATGACACTGCTCATTTTAAAGAAACTCGCTGCGTTTTTTTTCCAGATTCCCCAGGGGGGATTTGGTTTTGGTTTTTTTCTTTTGAAGTTTCGTTCTAAATTGTATACAGACTTGTCAGAGTCATTGGTTCAGGGCCAGAACAACCGGGGTTATTGCAGATCAGAGTTTGAAGCAGGTTGGCAGAACTTCGAATTTGTATGTTTGAGCATCAGCTGCTCTCACTATGCCTGTCAGAAACAAGAGCTAATAATGGTCCTTGACTTTTCTGAGTGCTGCCATGAAAAAACAAAAAGGAAATGCTAGACCATTAACTGCAGTTCATGCTATTACAATATGCAGGGTTTTTTTCAAGTATTAGGTGAAAGTTGGCGGTGTTTATTTCTCTTACTACATAATATTTATTGTGGATGTATAGTTTGTTTGTTTGTTTGTATATGTTGCCTTGTGGTTTGCAGCGTGGATGTTTTTTTTCCCATTGGCCAATTATTTCTGTTTTGTATGAATGAACAGAAATGGAATATACTCATCAATAACCAACTCCGCTGCCATTCCTTGGAGGAAAAAACAAAAACAAAGCCCTGATTTAAATTGGTTTTCTTGCCATAGGATTTGTTGCCTGCAGATAGTTTGACTGCTGTGGGTATTTGTCATGTTACATCTAGTTTGCCTGTAGGAGAGCTATTATTTTCTTAATAAAGGTATGCAATTTTGCAGTTCACCTCTGAAAGGTTCATTTTATCAGAGATCACATTCAGGAGAGACCCTATGGACAGAAATAGCACATCCCAATTAAGTGCCTACCTGAGGTTCTGGCACTGAGAGAAAGAGGGATGTATTACAGGGACTAATGCAATTTTTATAGTTTGTGATCAGACAGCTGATTTTCTGGCAGAGTGGGGAAAAGAAAGAATTGTTATAGAGGAGATGGCAATGAAAAACCAGCTGAAGGTAGAGGTGGAAGAGACTATTCTGGAAAGAAAAGGATGCACCTGAACAGTTTCAGGACCAGATTTGATCTCACTTACATGAGTTTAAACCTGGAACAATGCCATCAAAGCTGGTAGTATTATTTTGGATTTACACCAGGAGAACTGAGCAAAGAATGCATCTGTAAGGAGAAATACAGCGGGATTAGGCTAAGCCCCAAAGGACAAATTATCCTTGGAAGAAAGAAGTCCAAAGAAATCATTAAAAAGCAACATCTGCATCAGGAAAATCTTTCAAAAAAAAGATCCAGCTCAGAAACATAAACACATCTTTTCATTACTTTTTTCACATTGTTTTATTTGCCATACTCACTAGTGTTTTCAAGGCTGTCAGTGTATCAGGGCCCTTCCCTGTTCATATTCCTTTGTCATTATCACTCATTAATATCTCACACAGCTACTGCAGCTTTCATCTGAGACCCTCAATGCACCACACAACTATGAACTACTTTACTACAGCTCTCAGTGGTCAGAGGCAGAACTGTTCAACTGTGTGTCATAGCCTCTGTAATGAAAGCAATTGAAGGAGATTTTCCTTAGCACAAGTAATCAGCCTCCCATTCTTTGCACCCTGGAGGATCTGAAGTCACAGTATAGTGACCTGTGACATGCCAAAGGGGTTTGCATGAAGTGGGATTTTCTCCCATGAAAGCTCATGTGACAAATAAATTTGTTAGTCTTTAAGTGCCACAGGACTCCTTGTTTGTTTTACTGACCTAGACTAACATGGCTGTCCCTTTCAAAAAGCAAACTGAGAGAATCACATGCCAAGTGCCTTGCTTTTTTGTTTCTTTCTCCCCTTTCCTATTTAACCCAGCAATCTTATCCCCAGCTGTGGCATTCTGGATCCCAATTCTTGCAAGGGTTTTTCACCTCAGCACCCTCCAGCCCGCGCTCTTTCCAGAAGTCCCTGACACCGGAGACATCGGTGTGATGGATAGAGAGACGGCCTGCAGAGATGTGCAGGCAGAGGGTTAACAGGAAGGCCCCCAGTTAGGATTGCTGGGGGAGCAGGACTGGGCTAGCTGTGGCTAATTAAGCTGCTCAGGTGGCTGACCAGATGACTAGTGGGAGGCAGAAGTTTTATAGGGGAGGACAGCAGACTCTTCTGCCTGTTTGCTGCTGCGGAGAAGGGAAGCGAAGGAGAATGGAGCGGTTTGGCTACTTTCTACAGAAATGCTCTGAGGGCTGTGTCCGACTTTGCCCCTGTTTTTCTGGCAGCAGCATTGCCAGTCCGCTCAGGAGCGATGATCACTAAGTAGTGATTTCAGGCTGAGTCCAACTTGGAGCTAATTACCTGGAATGGGCTGGCCGGTGAGTAGTGTTGATTTACCAAGCCCCTTTGGCAGATGCACCCTGATCTGCGAAGTCCAATTTTCTCCATTCCAGGCTGTTTAGCAAGCAGTATTTTTTCTTTTTAAAGAAAAGAGCTCGAAGCTCTGGCTGCAAATGAGGGTTGCTCTGTTGAAATCAGTGGAACTGATCTATTTAGTGCCACTAAGGATTGAACCCCCAGGTGCTTCAGGGTGAACTGCATCGGCTGTTACCAGCCATTTGCACAACAGAATTTCCTATTACCTTTCCTGCCTGAGGTCACATGGTATAAAGTTTCACTGCACAGTATCATTAACTGCAGTGTCCAAATCCCAAGTCTTAAGTGTTCACACAATAATGCCCCTGCATAACCTGTCACTTTTCTACTCTGACGTCCATGGCTAAGTGACCCGGTGAGCCTGCGGGAAGGCAGAGAAGAGATCGTGTAGGTAGGGCAGTCTCTCAGCTGTCACACCTGGGGTGTGAGCAGATCAGATCCTGTCAGTTAAAGTGCTAAATTTGGCTGGGTCAGTTCTTGGATGAGAGCGCTCCAGGAAATGTAGGTGGCCTTGGAGTGGGTGCTTCTTTCATTTTGCTGCTATCTCAGTGAGGTGTTGGAGGATGTGGTCTTCAGAATTAAACCTAAAACTTCTTGGGGTTATTAAAGAGGCTACGGCTATATTGCAAGAGCTCAGCAGGGTTGTGATTCTCGTGACCCAGCAAAGTCTTACATGGGTTCTACTAATCTCCTACTTCCCTCCCACACGTTATGTCGGGTATGATATTTCCTTGTCCTGAGCCAGCTGTGGATTTTGTCAATATTGTTATAAAAGCTGTTGTGTGTCGCAATTTAGTTGTGGGGCGTAGGATGCAAAATGGTTTGATATTGGTAGACAGATGGCCTATAAATCAGTGACTAACGATGGCTGGCCTAATTACCGGTAGCCTTCCTCTGAGGATGTCAATTCTGGGCATCAGTAAACTAAAGAAATCAATTGTACAACTCTCTGCCTACCCTCAAATCTATTTCACAGACCACCTGTGTGCTGACAGTCCTGTCCCTCTTGGAGGCCCAGTTCATCTGATTCTTGTGCACTTTACTTTGTTGGCAGCTGAACGGTATTCAGTCTTCGAGTTGTCACCCTTGAGGCTGGTTTTCACACTGAGGATGGACTTGATGCCAGTAAGCTTTCATAAATATTTGCGCAAGGAGGCTTAAAATCCTGTTGCCCAGGCAAGCAAATAGTGCCATTTCTTGCTGTTGCATCTTGCCCTTTGCACATCAGGTTGTTGTGTGAATCACGTTCCAAAATTGAGTTTGTACCAAAACTTAGTTCAAACCAAAGCTATTGTGGAAACACAGCTTGCAACAGCAAAGCCAACATCTTTCTCTCCATGGGCTTGACAATGATAGACACATAATGCAGTTTCTGAGCTCTTAATATGTGACTTGTCATGGCAAAGCTGTATTATAACTGCTAATTTGCTGACCCTCATTGTCAAACCACTGAATGATGTCTTACAGCCTGTCTCTTTCCCCTGCAAAATACGAACTTCAAGATCTCGTATGAGCATTAGTTAAAATGTGTTTGACGAATCAACTGTTTTGTTTCATGGATAGAGTAACTGGTTTCATTTCTCAATTTTTTTTTTGTTTGATTTCATAGGTTTTGTTTTTTTTTTTTACAGCCCTGATATTCAGCCAGAAGTGGAGCTATCAGATTTATAGACAACACAAGACATAGTCTCTTGTATCCCATTTTATAGATGGCCCTGCCTTGTCTGTCTGACACAGTCGATAGAGAGCAGGACAGGGCCCCTAGGGACTGATCCAATTCCTAGTAAGGTCAGCAGGAGTCGTTGGATTGACTGCAGTGGGCTTTGAATCAGACCCATAGAAATAGAGTGTGAGGGCCAGAAATTTGTGAGTTGTAATGCCAATATCCTGTGGCAACAGAACTGGCAAGATTGTGCATTTTAGTCATATCTAAGGACTGCTGCACCTTTGAAAAGCCAGGCTACCTACCTCTCTGTCTCCATTTGAAATGAGACTAATGCTTTCCTGCTACCATGCAGTGAGGGGATGAGTTTGTGATGCTTGATATTTGTAAGTGCTTTCAGGGGAGCACCTGTGCCGCATGCTCAGTAGCTCAGGCTAATACGTCTCCTTGGGGGCAGTGATCAAACATAGTATTTTAATGAGATCCCTTCATTTTGGGTGCCGTGGAGATTCAGACCTGGGCCAACAACTTGTTAGCCTAGCTCCAACCTGATTCAACATGCGGTGAGCAGAATGCTGACCTTCTCCTAAATGGAGACGCCTGCTGAGCCACAGCCAGTAGCCACAATGTTAGTAGGACTTCATTATCCCCCTTTCTGTACCTGTACAGCATTAGCAGGGACCCTGCAATGATGACAAACCACTTTGTTTAACTTACAATTATCCACAGTTGCAGAAACTGCCGTCTTAATTCCTAGAAGTTTATAGCTGTTGGGTTCCTTACCTTCCAGTCTCATTCTTCTCTCATTAATCACAATGGGATGTTGCTTTATTTTAAAGAGCATGCACTGATGCGTAAACAAATGTTAAGGACATAGCAAATACACCAAGGAGATGCCTACCAAGTATACCACATACATCTGGGGACCTGAAGTCCATATGAATCTGCTTAGGAAATGTGACTTGTGATTTCAGAGCCCTTCCCTTTCTGCTAAGAGGGTGAGGGTGAAATTCACACATGCACAGGAATTTTAGTCTTTAAAAGTGCCACAGAATTTCTTTTTTGTTTTGCTGAACTAGACTAGCACAGCTGCTCCCCTGGAACTTGTCTGGACAATAAGTCTGTCTAGGCCTTGGGCAGGGCCTCTTGATTGCAGTGAATTTTGCCACTGGGATTGCCAACCTCAAGGAATCAAAACTCATGAGTCAAAACCATGTGATTGGGTCTAATCATGAGAGTTAAAAAATATCACATCAGCTGGGCTTTTTGTTTCCTTCTTGGTTTTGTTTGGGCATGGCTCACCCGTCCAAGTTTTCCTCCACAACCCTTAGGGCTAGCAACTTGTTTGCTGTGTATTTTTTAATGCTAGAGGAGAGTCTCTCAATTACAGCTCTCAGGAGCTGGGGCTTGAATAATGACAGCAAGTGGAAGTTCAATGATAAAATCACAAGAGCTGGCAACTCGGAATCCAGTAGGACCAAACTTTCACACATCAGAGCTCTAAATACATCTGCAAAATGTATGCCTTAGGGGCCTGATCTGAAGTCCCCTGATGTCCAGGGAAAGACTCCCATTGATGGCAATGGGCTTGGAAATATTCCCCACACTTGTACTAGGGGAAGTACTATCAAATATTGGTGTGATCATGAACTCAGAACACCAAAAGCACAACAGCCAAGATGGTCAGAAGTGACTAGTGGTTTTTGGATGCCCAACTTAAGGCACCTTAACCAGACCTAATGGTTCATGTCTGTTTTGCGTGGTCCCTCCTCCCCTGAAAATGCTAAGTGGAGCTCCTCTGAGGTCTGTCAAGTTGAGCACCAGTTGCTCATGGATAATCCTGGCCAATATTTATTGGCAGACTAGTGAATTTCCAATTGTACCTTACCTCCCTCTACCAGCCTCCCAAAAGAACAGTGGCTTGTTCTGCTGATTCCCAATACCATTTACAAGCTCTTATTCTGTTGATCTAGACAGACCTGCTCCATGATAGGCAATTTGTTTCTGTGCTATTCTTCCATCTGCCAGTCATAACTGTGGCTTATTTGTCTTACTCACAAAGCATATGATGTGCTAAGAAAAGATAGAGATAATGAAATCAGCTCAAGTCCCTGGAGTGTATCTGGAATGATCTATTAATTTGCCACACAACTGCATGATATCTATTCTAGCCTCAGCAAGAAAACTGTACTTGAATGCCAGTTCAACTACAGCTTTTCCTTTGTGTCTCCCCTGCTTTCTTCAAATATTTTTAGAATTTGGGATGAAATCATTAAGTCGTGGGCATGATTAGATGACACATGGCACAGGAGTGCGCTTACTGGGGTGACTTTTCACTTCATATCCCATTGACAAATGGTTGTCTGTGTGAGAAACACTGGGCTAGAATGATGGGGGAAGTCAGCATCAGGGGATATTTGTTCCCTAGACCAGTGGCTCCCAATGTTTTCTCCGCTGTGGCACACCTTGCTACCTTTAATTAATTTGAGGCATACCACCATACAGTTTCCAAATGAATTTATGAATATTCATGAGCCAATCCAGAGGTCTCTGAGTAGTTTTTCAAAAGTTTTGTGGCACACCTGTGTGCTGTGGCACACAGGTTGGGAACCACTGCACTAGAGCTGTTTCAGCCCTGTTGTAAAAATTTGTCCCCTCCTGACTTCTCCTAAGTGAGGAGTTGAGTCATCATGATTCGTTCTGTCTCTGGTATCTCTAATGAGGTTGCCATCAAGGGCTCTGGCAGCGGTGGCATCTCCTGTTGATCTGTTAATAAGAACAGTGCCGGATTGCCTATTAGGCTACAAAGGAGGGAAAAAATTAAAAAAGCAGAAAAATAAGGAAAATCATGTGGTTTAGTATTAGAATATTTTAAAGTGCATCATGTCAATTGACATAATTCAATTGGCGTTTACTCCTCTTTTTGCACATTTCGGAGTGAAAGTGCCTAGGGCCTACAAACACCAAAGTCTGGCCCTGAATAAGAACAGGACTTAGACCACTCACTGTGGCTCAGACAGGCATGAGATGATGATTTGAAGAGAGGTGTTTGAAGCACAGTTGGATGTCTGACAGCTAGAGGCCCCTTTGAAAAATCCAGCCTTTTTTTTTGCCTGTAGCTCAGTATGTTTTAGATCACATACACAGAATTATGATACCCCAAGGGATTGCATCTGGCTGGCTGGTAATGTCTTTATTAGAAAGCTGACCCATGTATTGCCTATGTAACCATAGTCACTGAAGTACATGTAAATCTGCAGTGCATCTGGTCTTTCTGCATGTAAGAGTCTGACATATTGCCCCACCCTGGTCGGTCTGCAGTGCCAATGTTTCCAGGAAAATTTATTCCAGCAGTTAACGTCACCACAGAGAATGTTGAAGGAAATGGGATTTTCATTATCTTTCTATGATGGGAGCCATGCAGCTGAGACAACTGCCTTTCGAGACCAACAAAGAGCACGTCTTGGAGGTTCCCATTCTTTATTGACAAATCCCACGGGGTAGCCGTGTCAGGCTATTTCAGCAAAACAAAAAAGGAGTCCTGTGGAACTTTTAAAGACTAACACATTTATTTAGCTCATCTCTATGACTTACACTTCTCTGCGTTTATTTTCCTCCCATTCTGTAAGTTTCCCATCTTCATGTGTCTGACAAAGCGGGATTTTCTCCCACGATAGTCATGTGATAAATAACCTGAAAGTATTCATGAAGTTTTAATTGGAATGTTGGGCCTGCAAGTTCAAGGAAAGTTCATTTGTTGTTGGAGAAAGGATGATCAAAGAAAGTCATATTGTAAGTGATGTCCAAGCAATTTCAATACTGGCAATAGCAGTGGTGAGAGATCTTAAAATGCACCAACCGCAGCAAAGCAGCAAGATGGTGGCAGATGCTGAGGCATGCCTGGAAGCTTTGCTGTGACTGGGGCATTTTAAATCTCTCAGGCATGTCTCGACTTGTCTTGTTGCTACTTCCCTCCTCCACACCCAGTCCCCCACCAGTAGGGAGGGACTGGGTGTTGGTCATGGGACACCTTCGCTGTATCTGCAGAGCACTGGTGTTCTGTGGAATAGCAGTTAAGAAGCCCTCCCCTTTAGCAAGCTTATCCTAGTTGAATGCAGTATTAGTTGTCTCCGTTAGAGACCACCGTATAGCAAGTGCATCTCAGCCAAGTGGAGAACCAATTTTCTTCAGAAGAGGACACTTTATAGCAAGTGGATGCCAGCCACATGCAGTAGCAACTGTCTCCACGTCAGGAACTCTCTAGCAAGTGCATCCCGGGAACATGCAGTACCAATTGTGCCCACAGGAGGTTACCCTATAGCAAGCGCAGCCCAGTCAGGTGTAGTACCAACTATATCCACAAGAAGACACCCTATAACAATGGTTTTCAACCAGTCAATCGTGATTATCAGGTAAATCTCGGAGACTTGAACAGTCAACTGTGATAGTAACAGCCTCCCTGCCTGTGTTTCCCCAGCCAGTGTGGGCAGGCTCCCATTCTGCTCACATGCTGGGAGCTGGTGGCAGGGCATTTTAAAATCTCCTCCCCTGTGCACAGAGCCTAAGGCAGGAAATGTAAAAGTAAAAGGCTCTCTGGTCCCTGGGAGCCGATAGAGAGCTGTTGGAGGAAGCTGATGGTGAGGGCTGCTGGGGCTGAGGAGAGAGAAGCCAGAGGTGGGGCTGCTGGGGGGAGGGAGGGAAACTCGTGGGGGAGCTGCTAGGGGTAGGTGGAGAGAAGCTGGTGGCAGGGGCTGCTGGGGTGGTGGGTGAGAAGAAGATGCTAGGCAATCAGCAACTTTGGGGGAAGGAAGGGCTGGGGCATCTCAGGGTTGCCAGTGCTAGGGACAGTCAGTAAAAAAGAAACATTGCTTCTGCTGTCCTTAGAACTGTAAAGAAAAAAAGCCCATAGAAATGGACTAGTTATAATAGGTGCATGTTACGCATACCAAACAGTTAGGTTGGGTTTGTGAGACAGTAGCATTTTAAAGGGTAGATCTTTGTTGCATTTAGATTCAAAAAGAGGTCTTGTGTGTAAAAGAGTTGGAGACCACTGTCCTATAGAAAGCACATCCTAACCAGGTGTAGTACCAGTTGTCTCCACAAGAGGGCACCCTACAGCAAGAACATCCCAGCCAGGTGCAGTCCAGGTCGCATCCACAGGAGGGCACCTGAGACCAAGTGCATCCCAGCTGCATGTAATACCGATTGTGTCCACATGAGGGCACCCAATAGCAATTGAATCCCGGCTGGGTGCAGTACCGATTCTGTCCAGAGGAGGGCACCTTACAGCAATTGCATCCTGGATGGATGCAATACCAATTGTGTCCACAGACAGGCACCCAATAGTAATTGCATCCCAGCTGGGTGCAGTAGTGATTGTGTCCACAGGAGCACACCTTACCGCAAATGCATCCCAGCCGGGTGCAGTACCAATTATGTCCACAGGAGGGCACCCAATAGCCATTGCATCCCAGCTGGGTGCAGTACCGGCTGTGTCCACAGGAGGGCACACTATAGCATGTGCAGCCTAGCCAGAGGTGGTCCTGACTGTCTCTACAAAGGGACATCCTTACCTCAAGTGTGTCCCAGTTTGGTGCAGTACCAATTGTTTCCACTGGAGGGCACTCTGTGCCAGGGTTTCTCAGCTGTCAGTGGCTTGGGGGACACCTAAAGATGTACTTGAAGCAGAATACCTGACAACTTTTTTTTTAAATGTACTGACTTTAATGGCTGTAATATCTGTGTGCTATATATGCCTGCAAAAATGATTCAGGAACCCAAATTAAATACAGTATTATGAATATAACATGCATTTATTTCTTTTTTTTTAATAAAGACACAATGATTATACATGCAGCTTAAAAGTGAAAATATTATTCAAGTTATAAATGGAATTTTAGGCCTGCACGTTCAAACAAATTTAATCTATTCTTGAAGTAAGGTTCATTTAAGAAATTTGTATGGGAAGTTATGTTCAAGCGACTTTTGATGGGAACGGTGGCAGGAAATTTTAAAACGCCCCAGTTGCAGCAAAGGAGCAAGATGGCAGCAGATGCCAAGGCACCCTGGGAAGCTTTGCTGTGACTGGGGCATTTTAAATCTCCCAGGCACATGCTGGCTTGCCTCATTGCTTCTTCCCCCTCCATGCTTGGTCCTCCCACAATGGGAAGGGGTTGGGAGTTGTCTGCCAAACACCTTCACCTTCACCGCATCAGTGCTCCTTGGAATAGCAGTTGAGAAACACTGTTATCAAGATCCAAAGGGCCAGCCGTGTTAATCTAGTTCAGCAACACAAACAAGGCGTCCTGTGGTGTAGCTGCCAGAGGAAAAGGTGACCCGAGTGGCAGCTTCAGAATAGCCAAATGGTCAGTCAGCCTTAAGCTGTTTCTTGTATCATCTGTGAAATAGCTTGTTTTTCTCCCCCTGCCCTTCCCTGCTGTGCTAGATCATTCAAGATTTAAAACCAGCCCCCACCCACAGTATTTGCAATTTATTAATCAATAAAAGAAAACTGACATTCCAAGGGTGGAAATAAATAATTTGCTCTTCTCTTCCTGCATAGCGGGAGTGAGAATTGTGTGCCAGGCTAGCTCTGGTGTGAAGAGGCCTAGGAGCCGGATGCACAGCTAGTGTTGTCATGAACTCAGCAGGCAGCGGAGAAAGCCGGGAGTGGCATTTGGCAGTGTGAGTGAATCAGCAGCTTGCTCCATGGGCCTGTTGAACACCTAGTCCGGGGGAGCAAAGTCAGTTCTTTGTGCAGGGACCATCCTTTGCTCCCTTTGATGAGCTCTTCACACAGTAGGGTCGTGCTCCACGGCAAGGGCTCCGGGGCACTAGTGCAACAGCGGTTGGGACGGAGGATCAGGTATAGCCAGGAAGCTTGGGGCAAACCAGCACAAATGTTGCATGGGGTCCAGTCCTGGAATAAGAAGCACAGAGAGGGACCCACCCAGACCCCTTCTGACAGCACTGGACTTTCAGGAGCTGCCTGTATGGAGCTCGCTGTGGACTAAAGCAGACGCCCATCTGGGAAATTCACCTTCCAGAACTTGCATTCTTAGACTGCGTGCAGTATTGGGTTCCTAGCCTGCATCCTATGCCTGCTGCTGGGGAGAGGGGAGCTCTTTTCTTCCCACCCTTCTCCTGCTGGGCCATAGGCAAATGCACATTTTAAATCAATTTTTAAGTGGAAATGTCAAGGGAATGAAATGAAACTTCCTCAGGCTGCTCTTCCGCTCTCTCTTCCTCTGACTGATGGCTCCTCATTGCCAGGCGTGGGCTCTGACAGGTCTGTGATATGTGAGGGATGTCCCAAAAATGACATCCTCTCTTAAAAGAAAATGAATAAGGAAAGTGGTCACCTTGCTGACCAGCACAGTCTCCAATGGCTGCAGATTTGGCAACTGAATATTTTCATTCCTGGAGGCAGTATGGTCAGCCCCAGGTTTTCAGAAACCCATGAGACCTGACAAGGGTTGGGCTGCAGCTGTGCTGAATGATGAGTGTGGTCTGCTGGGTTGTGTGGTCCCCCATTTGTCTCTTCCCACCTGCCGTCTCTTGTTTCATACTGAGTCCCTGCCTCAAACAGCCAGTCTTCTCCTTTTTTCTGAGTTTGTACAGCACCTAGTGCAGGGGGTTCCTGGTCCATGGAGAGTGCTTGGAGTCACTACTGGAATAAAGAGTGGCTGAGATCAGGAGGTTAGAAAATTAATTTGTGGTTCTTTTTTGGCTTTTGGTTTCTGAGCCTTTAGATTGCCTCTTAAATCAGATGATTGAGCTTTTCTCTGCAACTATGAGGGACAGAAACATGTTTTGATTGAAAGCTGGGATTCCCACATTCTCAGCCAGGAGTTCAGGAGCTGGACATTTAAGGAAGAAACACCAAGAGTCATGAGGGAGAGTTGGTAATGGAGTAAAAAGTGGCTGCAGAATTTGGTGTGATGGCTTAAATAAAATACACCATTGAGAGGATTGTCTTTCCCACCAGAGAAAATTGGCCTTGGGATTAAACAACGAGCAGGTGTCCAATGGCTATTTTAATGAATAACCATTGTGAACTGGCTGGAAATCAGACATTCAAGAAATATGTGGTCATATCCTATAATTGCTGCTCCTTGACTGGTTGCCGGTTAAAGTCTATCACCCAATGAACAACAACAAGCTGTCTCAAATTCTTTGGAGAGGTATTTTGGGGGTAAAACAGATGGGATTTAACATCAAAATAAATAACAGGGGGAGAAGGGAGGGCTTGAGTTGACTTAAGCAAAGCCCGGGCTGCATTTAGAATTTATTAAGTCCACTTGGGCACTGGCTTAAGTCAACGTAATAATACCTGCTCTGTAGGTCAACTTTACGGGGCAGAAAGCCCTGGGCCCTGCCCCCTGCCCGGGGCTCCAGGGGCCCGATCCAGCCCCAGCCGGCCCCTTGCCACAGGCTGCACGTTGCCCCCGATGGCAAGGGGCTCACAGAGCCCGATCTGGCGCTGAGCCGCTTGCTGCCGCAGGCAGGCGCCTTGGAGCTTAGTCAGTTTTATGGGCTACGAGCTCGGGGTTAGATCGGGCTCTGAGCCGGCTCCTGTCCCCCACAGCCTTGGCAAGGGGCTGGGGGCCAGATCAGGCTCCCAGCCCCTCTCTGCATGCTGCGGGAACTGGCTGCCGGCCCCCCTGCCTGCGACTGGGGGGTAGCAGAGAGGAGCTGGGAACCCGCTGGGCTGTGGCAGGGGGCTGGGAGCTGGAGTTGGTTCCCAGCTGCTTGCCATCCGTCCCCAGAGCTGAATTGGGCCCTGGGAGCCTGATCGGGGACCACAGCAGGGCAGGGCGGCCCCAGGCACGTCTGCACCCCCAGTGGAGACACAGCCATCTTCTGCAATGCACCGAGAAACTCCATTTTAGATGAGGTGCTGAGGTATTTCCAGTCTGCTGCGTGAGGGAATCGTAGAAAACAGCAAGATTGCTGCTGAATTTCCATGTGGTTACTGCACCATCCATGGAGGTCTTTTCTCTAGTAGCCCCAGGCTATTTAATTAAAAGTGCTATTCCACTTACCCTGTTCAAAGAACACCTCCTCCCTTTTACACTCCCTTTCTCTGTAAGTCACATGCACAAAAGAAACCAAGCTAGAGAACATTTTTGCAGTCTCCCTAATGGCTTGGTTCAAGGGCTTTAACAGACCACAGATGTTAGTGGGATCATTTGTCTTCATCTCACATGAAGTGTCTTCCGCTAAGTGTGTGAAAATCTCCCGGGATATACAAGCCCATGGGGCTGTCTCCTCCCTTCACACTGGTCCTCAATTTTAGATCTGAGAGCTGTGCTCTAAGCACACCGTACTGTTTCCCTGATTAGCTGGAAGGCTCTGGCCACCGACTTTCTTCCAAGCTCAAGGAGCTAAAGGGAGGTAGATGCTGACAGCAGCCCTCAATTACTCCTCACTGCAGCATTTGTTTGCCTGGTGCCCTTGGTAACTGAGGCACCTTTACCACGCAAGCTGTTGTAGAAACTAGGCCCCCTGGGTGATTCAGGTATCCAGGCTACCTCACAACATTCAGCCCTGCAAGCAAGACAAGGTCTGGCCAGAGACATCAGAGATTTGGGGGAGCATGAGAACAAGGCATCACCATCCCTCTTGTGCACTGGTTCAGGGGTCGGCAGCAAACTCCCTGACTTCAAACTGATGCAAGTGCAAGATGTTGCTGATGAGGGGCTTGGCTGCCTGTGAAAGCATCTACACTTGGAGCTGTGGTCATGCTGCCTCTGACTGAGCTAGTGCAGTAAAAATCGAGCGTAGCTGCAGAGCTGCCCCAGCAGATATCTCTAGTGTCAGACGGGCACGTACTCTGGGCAGCTGGCCGCTGATGGTGCGCTGGGTGTCGGGGAAGTCCAGGAACAGCCTGTGTTTGTTCAGTGCCTAGAAGGACGAGGGGTGCGATCTATGAGAGGGATCCCTAGGACCTGCTGCAATTAGTGGGCGCCCTCTCATCCAGACCCAGCGTTGGCTGCTGCGTGGCGAGGGCTCTGAGCTGGCACGGCACTGCCGTCAGGCTTTACATGGCCCACTGGAGTCGTGCATGGCTTTTTGGAGGGTGGAGTTCAGGCCCTGACCAGTCACAAGCACCAGCGAGTTTGGGGAGTCCCTCTCTTGCTTCCCTTCCTTCAAACTGCAAAATAACCATGGAGATCCCTGAGGCAGGCAACCTGTGATCCAAAGTGGGCAAGTGGTCGGGATGGGGGTGTATTGGGAAGTCTGTGGGGGGCCAAGAACTGGAGTAACAGGGGGTTGCCTGAGGGCAGAGCTGAGGTGAAATGGGCTGGGGGGCTGAAGCAGCTGGATGTGCTGTGGATCAGGGGCAGAGGCTGTGGGTAAATTTATGCCGTACACCAGGCTCAAATTAGTGTCTTCAGTCATCCGCTTCTGTGAAATTGAGCTAGCATGTCCTAACGGAAAGGAAAAAGAGCAGCTTTCTGCCAAGCAGCAAGGTAATTCTCATCAGTCGCTCACACCAACTGCTCTGTTCTCAGGAGATGATGCTGCCTGGCTCCCATCTGCAACGCAGGCGAAAGCACCTGCAACGAGAAGTGGGGTCCCTGCTACAGCACCCATCCACCTGGGTGGCAGCAGGGTTGGAAAGAGCCTTTTGGGCAGGAAGGACAAAGAAGCAGGTGCTGTGTCAGGCTGCCCCTTTTGTAATGAGTTAAATGAATACATTAACGCCCATGTGAGCATTCCTTTGCTATCTAAACCATGAATTACCATGTGTCAGGAGAAGACAGTAGGATTTAAGGACTGGCGTTGGGGGACTTCGCTTTGTGACACTCCCATTGATTCTCTCTGCAGCTTGGGTGCTTCACTGAAATTTCCTGGCTGCAGTTTTCAAAGACAGCTTAAGGGACTTGGGTATCGAAATTCCACAAGCAGGAAAGCCCTAGTTCCCTTGGCACTTTGAGATCTCCCTGTGACGGTACTAATCTGAAAGGAGACTGCTGCTGTATTTTAGATTGTTTCATTGCTTTGATCTACAAAACCAATTTGTCCACTGTGTTCATAAAGCCAGAGTATTAAACAATTGCTGGGAGGTGCGGTGTGACATATGATTCCAGTCCGGGATGAAAGAAATTCTCCCCTCTCCTTGCCCACCTATTAACAAAATGACTTGGTGGTACACATAAAAAAGAAGGGGAATCCCAGAGAGAGCGCATGCTCGCCATGTATTTCAGGCATGACTTGGCTTTAGAAAATTGAACTGGGTTACTGCTTTGATCTGTATCGTGATGTAATTCGTTTGGGTACCTGGTGACTTTCTGTTTTCTGAGCCCAGACACAGATCTTTCACACATCTACAATATCAATTACAAAGGCACCTTCCTTTTCCAAAGCTGCTTCCATGTGTGTTTGCACAACAGATTTGGAGGGCATGAGCGTCACTGCAAATGAGAACCATCGCCCATGGATCAGGTGACATTAAAGAGTAACATTTTAGAAACTCCCAAATGCACATTTTATCACTCACAACTGAAGTGATGTGTAGCCTGGTGTTCTAGGCTGGAACGAATCCTTAAGCAAGTTGCAGTTCATAGTAAGACTGTCCTGGTAAGGAAACCATAGAGTAAAATCACAGGTGTCTGTGCTGGCCTCCCTGTCTCACTCAGCTTCGATCATCTAGAATACGAACTAGATTAATATGTGTGTCAAGCCCCAGAGGATCATCTTGTGTGAGCATGGCAGTGTTGAAGACACTATGACAGTAGCAACATCAGTATCTGGTCTCCTCCATGTCCAGGCTCTGGTGTTTTTGTACAATCCGATTGTTTCCACTGAAGCTGCAGAAATGGAAAGTGGAAGAATCCAACAGATGTTTGTGGGTTTTTTTGTTTCCCTTTGTCCCTTTCCCCATTCCCTAACAAACCAAAATTTTCAGACTGCTCAGATGTGTCTGCTGTACCCAGACAAGGGGTGGAGGGTGGCTTTGCACCCAGCATTCTGGTTTTGGTTCATCAAAACCTGTATAAAATCTCCTTGGATGTATTAAGAGATCCTTGAGTGGTATGGAGATGCTGCCCCCTTCAAGAGCTCTTTCATTTATTTCAGTGAGCGCAAGAGCAGTCCTTAGATAAGGAGCTAAACTGCTAGCCATGTGCTATGTAGAGGCTCCAGCCTGGCTCGTATGCCATTCAAACAAATTCTCAAGCTATCTAATTCCATCCAGTGGCTTAATTCAAGCATCTCATTTTCTGTGGGGAGGTGAGAAATGATGCAGTTTCAGTGCAGGAGAGATTTACAGCTAACTGCCAGATTAGAAAGAAACACGAAAGCCACCCTTAAGCCTCTTTGCAGTCATCCAAACAAAACAAGGAAACCGAACCCATCCCTTCTGCCTCGGGGACCCAGAGTCCCCAGGTTCCTTAGCTTTGCTGATAGGGTTTCCAAATAATTAAAGTGTAAGTCCGAAATGAGCTAATCATGCAGAGATGAAGGGGTAAGAAGATCTCTGCCTGACGTGACCTGTGATGAGCAGCACTATGACTGGTGATTAGCCAGAGCCAATTACTCTCTTGGGTAATTTTGATACCCTCCCAGAATGCACTGCTTTTCACAGGGGTACGCTTGGCTTCTTCAACTTTACTGGTTCAATTCTGGGGCCCAGTGGGCTTGAAACAAAACCCCTTCAGAGGGCCTGCCTTGCAGATGATGTGTTGGGCACATAACCAGCATTTGGGCTTCGCGCCATAGCTCTCCAGCACCAGCCTCAGCTGCTTCTGCTAAGGGCCTGCCTGACCATTGAAAGTGGGCTTTGGCCTGCCACACGTGGCATTTCCACCAGCTCTCAAGGGAGCTTCTGAGCTAGTCTTCGTAAAATAACTTGAGTATCTCCCTTCCACTTCCTAATACCCATCTACCTCCGTGGCTCCACTGCACTGAGTCCAAGGGAAAAGCCGTCCCTTTGACTCAGCTCCACACCTCTCACGGGGAGGGAGTTACTGAGGTGAATTCTGGATCGACTGAGTGGGTCTTCACCGATCACTCAGTCGAACTGGGAAGATGGAATTGATGGTGGCAAGTGACTTGGCCCAAGACATGATTTAATGGGAACATCAGATTTGTTAAAGAAAAAAAAGTTTGATTATTTGGATGGCACATTTTTTATTCCCAAAGGAATAAACGTTTTATGTTGTTGGAAAGTGGAAATAAACCTGACCAAAACCACGGATCAGAGTACCCTCTGAATTTGACACCGGTCTATCTCTGGTAAAGTAGCTTTCTCCCTGGGCATCTCCTGGACAGCTGAAAGCTAAGGTAATCTTCCACACATGATGTGTAGACATAAGTGGACGTGCCTTTTTACAACAACCTGGAGGTGTCGCTCAACAGAGGTCCAAATTCACTATGAATGCAAATTGCTGAAGCTCTAAGTTCAGTGGTGATAGACCCATCTACATCAGTAGAGAATTTTGTCCAGACCCCTCATCCGAAAAAAGTTTACAATCTAATGTATTAGAGAAGAAACACAGCGTGACCAATGGAGCTTACAGATGGATTTGAACCCCCTTTCTTGTTGGCTGTTAAAGATTTTCTCCCAAGCACAATAAGAAAGGCAGCCCCTAAAAACCAAATGGCTGCAAAGATGCCAGTTAAAATAAATGTCAAAGGGGTACATTACAGAGACCATCCAGCTGAGATGAGGGCTGAGACGCACAGGTTCACATTAGTTTTTAAGATATGACTGATCGAAAGTGTGACATGGAGCAGTAAATCTGGTCCCTGTTCTAATTGAAAAATCCCATTAATTTCGTTGGGGAGGGTCTGGATCATAGGGCACACAGCTGGATTAAATATATGAAAGAAAAAAAGCCCTGGAATAAGGAACAGCTAGGCATAGCCTTTGCCCTGTCCCTCCTCACTTCTGCTGAGGTCTGTAAGATGACTTACTGCTCTTTACGTTGGAGCTAGTCAGCACACCGTGTCTGGTTCAGTTTAGTGATGATGCTTTGAGGACCGTACTGTACTGAAAAGGGCCATAATGGATTGATTCAAGTCAGTCTCAGTTAAATAAAAATAGGCCCTAATGGATTTAGGCAAAGCAGCCTAAATCAGCATCTGCCAGGGCCAGGCCACAATTTAGCCTTTGGTAGGAAGCTCTCTACTATGGTAGAGTCCTCTAGTGAAGAGAGGTAACAATGAAAATTATTACTGGTCACGGTTTGTGTTACGGTCGTGCCTAGCTGAAGCTCAAAACCCTCACCTTTTTAAAACAGCTAAGGCAGAGTTGCATGTGCGTGAGACTCACCATGTGTGCCAGTAGCCACGTGGCAAGCTTTTCAAGACAGCTTTGCAATCAGGAGTTTTGTAGTCGCTACCGCCCTCCAGGTGTGTGAGGGGAGAAAATTTCTCTGTTCTCAATGGGAGCGGTGGGATGATGAGGCCAGGTGAAAACCTGGCCTGACGTGTCTTCACTCCATTTGACCAGTCTTCTTACTTAGTGGACTGCTCAACTTCCAAATGAAGTGATCGACTATTGTATAATTAAGGGAGGGGGGCATGTGGTTTAACAAAACCATCAGAGATGGGGCACCACTGACATAGCTTATGAACCTGAATTATTCTGTGTTGCTCACCAGCAGCTCTCGTGCTGTCATGTTCGAATACTCGATCTTAATGAGAGTGCATTTTGGTGGAAAAGGGTTACTTCACACTCCTCTAAACGCTGAGTTTGCTGCCATCTGCTGGTCTTATAGGCCCCCTGAGCTCTTTAAACAGTCCCACAAAAAAAGCAAGGCGTCCGGAGGCACTTAAAGACTAAAAGATATAGTTATCACATGAGTTTTCATGGGAGAAAACATAGTGGGATTTTCTCCTATGAAGGGTCATGTGATAAATAAATCTGTTAGTCTTGGTGCCACAGGACTCCTTGCTTTTCTTTGCTGAACTAGACTAACATGGCTGCCCCTTTTGAACCTAAACAGTCCAGGATCCTACCATGAAGCCTGATGCATCCCCCTTTTCAAGTCCATGCAGGCTGACGTCTGTCATGCCTTTCTCCTGTGATCTGCATCCCAAGTCCTTCAGTGAAAGAGGGACAGCTTCAGCGCCCTCAGTGCAGGAGTTTGTGTTGTTCTCTGGCCCCTCTGGTGAGTTTGCTGGTGCTCAGCCTAGTCCTCATTTCTTTTTTTAAGTAGTTGCAAATTGGAAGCACCAGAAACCTTCTCTTTCCCTCCTTCCATGTCCCACCACCCCCTCCTTGTGTAGGACTTCACATCCCCGTGTTCAGACTTTACTAAGTTTGCCATTCCTGTCTGGCACAGACCTCCAACGTCCCATGCTGCCAGAGTCCATGTGGACTGATGAGCTCTTAGCTGTCACCGCTCTCCAGGAGTTAACTGCCCTCTGAGTTAACTACCCTCTGACCTGTATTTTTCTAGGACACAAGGTCACATCTTATTTTGGAGACCTGGGTCTCTCGTCCATTTATTCAAGCCTTGTGTCTTGAGCAAGGGGCTGGAAAGGACAGGGGATCTCAGTCTCTGATAGTGCAGGCAGCTAAAATTCTCCTGGGGTGAAATTAAGGAGAAGCAAAAAGGGCCCTGCCTGCCACTTAATGCAGTTTGCTCTGATGGCATTGGCTTTCCACTTGCAGAAGCAGCCTGGGTTTAAGGGTAGCTTGGCAGAATCAGGCTTTTTGTGCTGGGGCCGAGGGGGTTGGCGGATAGGCAGCATTTGTTGAGCTTTTTTCTAACATCACTGTGCACCAAAGGTCCTGGACTGTGAAGTGCTCTGCTTATCATGGACCCCAGCAGCGCCAACTTCTTCCCATGCTGACCC
Source organism: Podocnemis expansa (assembly GCA_007922195.1). Classification (NCBI taxonomy): domain Eukaryota; kingdom Metazoa; phylum Chordata; order Testudines; family Podocnemididae; genus Podocnemis; species Podocnemis expansa. The sequence continues at coordinate 1,013,681 of ML682081.1, read as the reverse complement.
ATCAGTGCATCTCCACCCGTGACTAGGAGGGACTCCTTTCTTAGCTGACAGAGGAATTCAGTTTGCATGTCCAGCCTTCCCTGGCCTCTAAGCCTAGGTGTGTCGTTCTTGGCTTGTTCCTTTTCTCCTACTGAGAGCATCTTCTTTCCAGCCACCTGTGCGCTTTCCTCCCTGGCCGCACGTTTGAAGACCTGAAACCTTTACCAACCAGAACACCTTTCTAGTGTGAGCGGGTGCTAACAGCCATGTGGCCCTTTCCATGAGCAGGGGCCTGGAGTCGGCCCACTCTCAGACTTGCCCTCTGTCTGCTGTTGTGTAATGTGTGGATTGATTGCCAGCCTCCCGTGAAGGGGCATGAGTCAGCAGACTCCATTTTGGGTCCTGGGACACCATTTCAGGGACCCAGGGTAGTCACATCTCACCTGTCCTCACCATCTCCAGGTCAGTCACATGGGCCCAGATGCACCATATTAGGAAATAACCCTTCCCTGACCCAGGTGAGGTGACCAGCCATATAAGGTATACAGCCCCCGACCCTGAATTATGATTGGCTCTGTGCCTGCCTTACCCCTTTTCTGTAGACTGTACTATAAAACCCACGGTATTGTACTCCTCTGAGAGCTAGCTCCACGAGATCTCTGTAAGGTAATAAAGCATATATGCATTTGTGACCTCCTCTGTCTTTGTGTGTCTTGGGACCACTTGGACCGACTCGGGGACTACCAGAGCTTTGTGCTCTAACA
>ML682081.1:999936-1012928 GCA_007922195.1 Podocnemis expansa | reverse complement strand
GACCACTTGGACCGACTCGGGGACTACCAGAGCTTTGTGCTCTAACACCCGCATCAAAGGTGGCTGCCTTTCTGTGGCATAATCACTAAATTTTACAGTGCTTTGAAATCCATTGGGGTAGATGATGCTGCAGAAAGGGAAGATATTGTTGCTGCTTTCCTAAACACAGATCCCTTCCCAAATCAGCTTGATTTAATATTGGAATTGTCTGGTAGCACTTTATACAGAGCACAAAGTGTGGTCTCGGGCCTGAGGAAAATAGGACACAGGAGTGGGGAGGGCTGTTAAGTCATTTCAATCCCTTGCATGCAGAGGAGTTGGGATAAATGGGCACTGGAGTGAACACATGAATGGGAGAATTTATTAAGTAGCATGTGAGTAAGAGACTGTGAGCTAAATGCTATCCTCATCTGTTTGCAAAGCTCTTATTCTCTGTATGTGGGGATCTTTAAAAAAATGTAATTGGGCTCTAGAACAGAGTCTTAATAAGTCAGTGGGCATCTTTTCCCATTAATTTTAGTGGGCTTGGGATCAGATCCTAAATAAAGAAATGGCAGGTACATGGCTGTACACCAAAGAAACCTACAGTAACCAACCAGTGTGCGCCTCCATCACTGAAGAATAATCCTACAATAACAAAGAAATGTGTGCAATGGGCAGGGGTGTGTTTCATGGGACAGAATGGGAATTACTTTCACGATCCCAAAGATTATTACAAATGGAAGGGAGTGAACAGGGAGTTTATATTTTAAAACCATGAAGAAATATTCTGGTGGGTTTGTACACACACACACACTTCTCATTGCACGGCAGATGGCGCTACAGCCTCAGTTTACACACTGGGAGCTGGACTGCAGGGCGTTGGATTCGCTGGAGCATGCAGAGAAGAAGGCAGAGTAAGAGGCACTGTGGGGAGGATGTGATGTACTGGCTCTGGCTTTCTGTACGGCATCTGGTCTGAGCCTTTGGAATCTGTTATTAACCCTGACAAATGACAGATCTTGAAAGGAAAACTGATGTTCAGTCAGGCTGAAGCAGTCTGATGTTGCTACTCTGTGGCAGGAAAAAGCCATTCCAGCTCCATAGCCCTGGAGGCTTCTCCAGTTTCCACCACAAGTGACAAGGGAATTACTCTTTGGTCTGTTGCTCCTGCCCGGACGTGCCCCCAGGAGGATGTCAGATGCTGGAAATGACTTCTGCAGGCTGTGAGGAAGCTGAGGTTACGCACAGGGCTTTGGCAAGGCTTCTTTTCCATCCTTAGCCTTTGCAAGTGGCAGATGAAGCGTTCAGTGTTAAGGTTTAATGGATTCATCTGTTTGTTCCCCTCACCCCTGTTTTGTGGCATGCATCTCACAACACTGGCCAACCCACAGGGCGTTGTCAGTTTGGCACCTGGAGAGCATAGTTGCTGGCACCTTACAAATAACGAGATAGGCCTAGCTGATTGCTAGTCACAGCATGCATGCTCGCTGGGATGCATGGAAGCTAGGCATGTGTGATCATGTCTTCCCTGGAAGATGTGCACTGGAGTATTTAAAATACTGGCACAAATCCATTGTTGCAGAGAACTTCCTCCACTTGCCACTGTGCTGCATGCCACAGCCATTCAGAACCTACTAGCCATGGTAGCGAGGGTAGAAAGTTGGCCTTTCTGGTTAAAAAGCATGCCCTCCCCCCATGAACTAAGGAAAATCTCCGTGAACTTCTAGCAGTATAGGATCTATGACACACAATGGCGCTTTCACCGCTGTTCAAACCCAGATGGTGGTTGCCTGTTCAGTACAGTGGGTTTGTGCTCCTTCATAACAGGGAACACACAATAACATCTAGTCTCAGTCAGTGGTGAGATTTCTATGCTGGACAAACAGAACCAGAACCTGCTGGCTTTCAAGGCAAGGTGCAGGTCCTGTCCCTTTTCTCAACTTCTGCCTGTGGGCATGTGATGGCTGGTGGGCGGGAGGCGGAGCAGGCAGGTAATTAGTTTCTTTTCTAGGATGCGGGTCCTTTAACTCATGGCTGGTTACATCCATTATCTTTATGAAACAGCACACGTGCCTGTGGATTTTGTGATTAGCATGTGTTAGAATCCAGAGTTGGGAACCTGGAGAGGCAGCATGCTCTGCAGTGTGCTGGTTGGGGACACAGTTTCTGGTCAGGCTCTACCACTGATCTCTGTGAACTTAAGTAAATCTGTGCTTCTATTCTGCCTCCTGTCTTCTGTCCATGGAGACGGAGAGCTCTTAGAAGTAGGCAGCATCTCTTAAAAGAAACATGTACAGCACCTAGCACAATGAGGCCCTGATCTTAGCTGGGGCGTGGGGTCTTGTGCTTCCAGGGAACAATTGATAATAAACAGGGTGTGCTATGTTTCTCAGCCATGCTCTAGACTGGTGGTGGTATCCTTTTTGTTAGGTTAGGACCACATGCAATGCTATTGCGTGGACCAGAGTGTGTCATCACTGGGAATTCATTATTCCACATGCTAACTTTGGAAATTCTGCCTGACATCCTGTGAGCTGGCAACCACAAGGTTGTGATTGCAACCTCACTGGGAAAGCAAGATTAGGCAAGCAGTGCCTTGACACCAGCTAATTCTGGCCAGATCCTTTGCAAACAATGCAGGGGCCTCCGTGTTGTTCCCTTGGTTATGTGTAGGCAGGACTCTGACCAGCTAAATATTGTGGGTCCAGCTGGGGAAATTTCCACTATTTGGAAAGAGGCTTGTTTTGTTGGATATATCTGAATTTTTCTCCTGGGGGTGTGTCCTGGGTCATGTGGTAACTTGGTCTTTTTCTTGAGCTGTTTTTAGTTCTGTCATTGCTTTATTCTGTTAGCTGGCCAGGTTTTTGGTTTTCTGCCCGGAGTAAGGCAAGGATAATCTAATCACATGCTTCATGCTGCGAGAGGGAAGGGGACAGGAAGGGTTATTTTTGCAGCTGGCCAGGCGCTGATACCAGGCACCATAGTGACAGCTGCATTAGCTGCACCTATGTAATGTGGTTTTGCTTTTGAGCCTCTTTTCTTTATTTTCTTCTGAAGCTGCAGTTGTAGGTCATCACTGCTCCAGGAAGGACATCAGAGAGAGACAAACAGCATAAGCAGCACTCCTTAAGCAAAATTTCCTTTCAATTCAGCTTTCAAATGGTGAATGCAAAGTTGGTTCTCAATCCAGCACAGCAGATGTTCTGTTCCTATAAGAACTGATGGTTTGGGTTAGCTGGAAGGTCTGATAAATGCTGACACATCTGGTTTGTGATCTGTTGCACGGTTCCCAAGGATACTGCATATGTTACAGTCTAAGATGAGCTGCTTCTAACCTAACGATGAATGCTTTAAAATATCAGTGCTTGTCTCTTTGTCTCTTTCTTTGCACCAATAGTTATCTCCTGCTCCTCCTGCCCCCCTCCAGCAATCTCTGTTTCACACTGTTATCTGTGAACAAATCCTGTGTGTTTTGCCAAGAAGCCTTTTATTCTGTAGGTTTGGCTGAATTTATAGAGGGAGCCAGATCTTGCATTATCACGTTGTATGTAAATTCACTGAGCGAAATGGTAATCTCTCTTAGGCGGTTACTTGGTGCACTGGTGACAGTGATGGAACTGAGTCCCAGAGATGAAAGGTCTCTAGCAAACCATGGAACAGGTGCATGTGTGCATGCTTCTCCCCCTCCCTCCCAACTCCATCCCATTCATGTGGGAACCTCCTTCTGTAGAAATGACCATGAGAGGTGGGGAAGGAAGGGCAGTCTTTCTGGGCCAATCAGCTCTTGACTTCTCTGCCGAAACTGCCAGCAAGTGGGAGGGTGGCCTTGAGAAGAGGGTGCTTTTCCACCAAGAACTCAGGTGCAGTCCACCAGATTCATTGCACACCACTCCCATCTGAGGACAAATGCACTTGGACACCAACCTGGGCTACGTTTGAACTCATGACTTTGAAATGAAAGGTCTCATATGTTATTAAACAGCAGAGCTCTATTCTGCTTTCAGCAAGAGTTCAGATTAAGCAAACCTTGACCACTGGAAAGGATCTTGTCTTTCATGTAAACCAAGAGAACAAGGATGTGCCCTGAGATTTGAGGGGTCAGCAGTTCACTTGCAGAAGCTCCATGAGTTGTATGAATGGAGGGAACCCTGTCCTGAAGTCAGCTGGCAGACCAGCTGTCCGCTCCAGTGTAGCAAAAACTTGATCTCTGTAACAGCACAGATGTGCTGTGTTGCTCAGCCTCACGAGGCCACACTTCACTTGATGCAAAGAAGCTGGGAAAGGCAGGAGAAAGGGTGAACCCTATCAGCTCTGATGATTCTGCACCTGTCCTTTCCCCTGAGCATGTTGCAGTTGGCTCAGCACCTTATTTTATGGTGTGCACGGGGCTTGCAGGCTCCTTACCAGTCTAACCACCTACAGCAGTAAAGCCCCTTCTTCTTTCTTCATTAACCCTCTCCCCATGAGGCCCCGCCTTGCAATTAACACCCTCCTTTCCAAACCCATCCATGCTGGGAGGAATGAGGAAATAGAACAAAATTAGACTGACTATCAAGAAAAACATCCTGACCCAGAGCCAGATGGCATTGTGCAATCACCTCCCAGGGAAGCAAAATGTGTGATGGTGCATGATATATGCAGTGTGACAGGCACATGACAGCGCATGGTGGAGCCTTGGCAACTTCAGTCATCTGCGGCTCTGCTCTCCTGACTCCTCCATGAATAATACCGCACCAGGAACAGTACCTTAAGCTAGTACCTTCCCTTTCTTTCTTCCTAACAGCACCACCGGTTGTACCAGAGGCAGGTGCAAAACACAGGTACAGTAAGCAGTCGGAGGAAAATTCTTGCAAGCTCCTACTAGAAAGAGTTTTACAGAGGTCACCGTGTTAGTCTAATTCAGCAAAACAAACAAGGAGTCAATAAGTAAATGGGTTAGTCTATAGGTATCATAGGAACCCTTGTTTGCATTAGTAAGAGGTTGTCAAGCCCTCAGGCATGTTTCATTTCAAACTGAAAACCACTTCCCCACAGCTTCTCTTTCCCATGCACTGGGATGTGGAGCAGTATTCCTTTGGGCTTTTAAACAAGGCCAGCAGAGGAATGAGGTGGCATCTTAATGTTTCTGCAGGCATTTTTAATTTAATAAAAAGCTGTAACTTTGCATCTGGATGAAGTGACCTGTAATTTATCCTACCAGGGATATGTGAGGTTCATCTGTCTTACCTTGGGGTCTGCCACCTGTGTGGCAACCACTGATCCAGCAACTCCACAAACAGGCAGTTAAAATTTGGGAATGGGTACAGGTTTTTTCCATGGCAGGAAACTCAATACTATCGCTAGTCCCCTGCCCTCTGAAAATGCAGTTTCCTTGGTAGAGGGTTACTAGATGAAGCCTCTCACCTCTAAGTCATTTTGAGTTGTCAGGGACAGGTCATAGCTTCCATGAATTGTTGTTTATTGTCTGCAACCTAGAGTATTACCCTTCTCCCTTAAAGGGTGTGGGGGGGTGAAATAAGGAAATGAGGGGTGGGAGTATGCCTATGCTGCACACAAAAATCCATGGCATTGAGTCTCTGAGCCCAGGTCAATTGACTTGGGCTTGTGGGGCTATAAATAGCAATGTAGTTTTTCCTGATTGGGCTGGAGCCAGGGGTTGGAGACCACCCCCTCTTGCTGAACCACTGGACCCTTTTACTTGATGCTATTTAGGACTTGTGTGGTGCAAATAATACATGGTAACCCTTTGTTTTCATACTACTTCACTACCTAGCCCTCCTCTGCAGATCTCTAAGCACTGCACAAAGTAAGTATTTTTTTTTTTCTGTTTTAAATTGCATGAAACTGGGCTTCTTGCCTGCCGCTCTTTGAAACAGCAATTGCCTGAGTGCGAGTGCAGACCTGTCTCAGGCAGGCATGTTTCCTCAAAGAATGATGGGTAAAGAGTTGCCTCAGTTCCATATATTACTCCCAGCCTCCTATTTATACTAGATCAGAGCAGCTGCACATCTAATTTAGTGCCCTGTCTCTGACGGCAGTCGTTACCAGATGCTTCTGAAGCTGCCCCCATTTTTATTCCAAATGGTTGCTGGAAGAGAATGAGGCACATTCCATTTAATAAAATCATGGTGCCCATGACGCTTGCATTTTTGTGGCAACTGAAAGAAATAGAAATTGCATCTAAGTTATGTTAATAGTGGAGAAACCAAAAAATCAGTTTGATAATGCCATTCAGCTGTTTTCACGGAGAAATTCACTCCTGTGCTGAGGTCCAGGACAAGGCTTGTGTGCCCCTGAATTCCTATTTTTGAGTTTTGCTGGCCCTCTGTATAGCAATGATTGTCCCCTTTCAGTGTATGCTGTAGAAAAGACCAAGCATTTGAGATGCTGACCAATGTCTGAGTTCATGCCAGGTTATTTCTTAAAGGTGGTCCTAGGTCACTTGATCTGCATTTTTAAACCCAGTAACTGTGGTTTCACAATTCACTTTCCCTGGCTTACACATGAGACTACTGCTGCAGCTTAGTCCTCCTCTACTGATAGAGCTCGCTGTCTGTAGGCAAGTTGTTTATTCTTTGAACAAATGGGAGTCTGAGCCTAATCTTCCTCCCATTTCCACAGGAAAAAACCGAGTGACTCACTTAGAGCCACTGGGCCTACAGTGGTTTAAAACTGGCTGCGAAAGGAGATGTGGACTTAGGTTTTGCATCTGCTAACCTGTCAGCTTTTAGTAACTTTTCTTGGAATGCACAGCGCTTTAAGGTGGGCTGTTACATCTAGTTTTACTCACGAGGTTCCAGCATGCAAGCTGCCAAACTATTCGTTAGGCTGGAGTCTGTATAAAACTCCCACAGTGAAGATGAGCTCTTCTCACATTCAGAGCAGCTTGCTTTGAATTGTTCTCCTCTGTCATGCTTGAGTAGCAATTCCACACCATCTTGTCATGCTTCACCCACTGCCAGTTTCAGCTTAAAAAAGCCATCTGGGTATGCTCTGTAAGCACAACGGACCAGATTCATCCTTGGTTACGTGCCAATAGTCTTAGGGCTGAACTTGGCCCTGATTTTTGTATTGTAAGGACAAATACATTTTTCATAAAAGTGAATTAAAGTCAGAAGGTGTGCAAGCTTCCTCCCCTCATCTCTATTGCCCTTGCAAATCCTTGAGGTATGGAGTTAACTCTGATATGGGCAAATAGCAAAATGGGGCAGAACTAAGCCCGTTTTCATGGACAGCTCTGTTTCTCAAATGCCTAAGTGTCTTGAACACCAATCCCATTGACTTTCAGTGGGTCTTGTGCTCCTAATGCACTTGGTGCTTTGGAAAAATCCCACTCAATGCCCAGATGAATTTCCCCCAATGAGAGTAAATAATGTGATATTGGAACAGGACACATGCTAGGATTCCTCTAAATATAATAGGCTTTTGCTATACTACATCATGAATTAATTGTGGAGGAGTTTCCGCTGCATCTGAGTGATGCTCATGGTATTTTAATAAGCACTTCTTTTGGGACTTAGCTTTCACATCTCTTGGCCTGCACTCATCTTCTAAAAACAGTGTTGCTTCACAACCTTGTGCACAAATTCCGGCATATGCTGGCACGCAGATGGAGATTGGTAATAAGCACACACAGCTAATTTCCCTTGCGGGATGTTACCCAGAGATGTCAAACTGTCAGCATGGTGAAGAGCTGCAGATGACATGGAAACTGGAGCACCAGAGGTTTTTGAAGTGTTCAGGTCTGGACCTTCCTTTCCCACCACCCCTACTGCTGTCCAAAGTGTGAGACATGCTTTCTAAAGGCAAATCAATACAGCATGCTGGCTCTGTTTGTTCAACATGCATTGGGCGTGAGTCTGATAAGATACATCAGAAACAGCAAAGCAGCTGTGATGCCCCTGGCTAATCACTGCTGTCAAAATACTGCAGCTCCTTCATTTCTTCTTTCTTCCTACTTTATTTTATTATCCAAAATTTAACAACCTGCAGTTACTTTTGCATGGGATTATGCAAGGCTAAGCTAGTGTCTATACTGCTGTTCCCTATGATAGCCCTTGTGTGGTACATGCCCTGGGAAGCAAGTCCTTTAATCTTTTGAGTGTCATTTTTTCCACACAGAGGTGTGGAAGCCTCTCTTTTCCAGTGGGCTCCATATCATAGTTTGCAGGTAGTGGTTATGTCCTCTAGCCTCTTTTGACATTTCTTCAGCTTTACTATGTATCCCAAAAGCCATAGAAGGGGAAGGATGCTGTAGGAGGCCACCAGAGAGGATTTTCAGCCTTAGTGCTCAGGACCAGTTCCAGAGGTCTGAATCAAAGAGCTGGCCATGTTTACTAGCTCATGAATGCACACTGGGGATGGAGGAGGGGGGATCTTGTGTATAGTTGTTTCTCCGCACCCTGTAGAAGTAGCCACAGTGCAGTCCTAGGCTGCTCACTGGAGACTTGGGGATAGGAGTCCCCTCCTCAAACTCAGTCAGCAGTGACTCAGGTTGCACTGTTGGCCAAGTCTCCCTCCATGCCTCTCTTTTCCTTTGCACCTATTGTCTGTCTAGCTACTTCATTCGATCAGAAGCTCATTTGCTCAGGGGTGCTTTTACCTGCCTCAGCCAGGATGTCTAGGCACTGCTCTGATACAAATGATGGGCTTTTTGTTAGGCCTGCATGCACCTCCCTAGGATACATTTTTAGGTTACATAGATTAAAGACTTAACAAAACATGGGGAAATAATCAAGTGTTTTATCATATACGACTAATAGGTCAGTGTCTTTATAAGTGAACTTCTTGTGCATGGGATGGATGAAAGGGTGACAAAGCAAAGCACCATACAACAGCTGCTGGAGCTGCCTGGTAGAATAGCCCTCTCAGAGATACCTAAACCCACAGGTTCCATTTTCAGCAGTGGTGACTCAACCCACCCAGCCTCAAAGGAAATAAACTGCATTACAGGCTATATACAGAGCATGAGAGCTTTAAGGTTCAACCCTCAGTAATCAAGGGCCTATGTGGTCCAGGTGGCTGAAGCTCACATGCCAACATACATTACAGGGGTTTGTCCAGGTGTCATGGCAGCATGCTATCTGCCTCCCAGCTGTTCTCTACCATGGAGCTGGCTGTCTTTCAATAGCAAAGAAATTCCTGTCCGAATGTCATTTCTGGAGCATTTTGGCATGGATGGTTTGATACAGATATAGGATTAGGAATGAATTTATATCAGGGAATGATGAAGCTATTTTAATGTTTTTCTTTGTTTCCCTTCCCCGTTACAAAAAACTCACAATTTTTCACTTTTTTTTTTTTTTTTTTTTTTGCTTCTCCTCCTTCCCCGTGAACTAGAATCAATGCTGAATTATGTATCACGGGAAAGAAAATGCATCACCCCAGCAGTAGAATTATTGCACAAGATTGTGATGAAAGTTATTTTTTTTTAGACACCTCTTCATCCAAACTGAAGCCATGACCCTTAGTCTTTATCTATGTATTTTGAAATGGCTCTCAGCTGCCCCCTCTGCAATTGAGTTCTGTGCACTATAATCTTTGAAATATGAAGTTTTGTAGCCATAGTCGTCCCAGGACATGAATGACAAAGTGGGGGAGGTAATCTTTTATTGAACCAACTTCTGTTGGGTGGTGGGGTTGGGTTGTCTGAGGTACACAGAAGTCATTTGACTTGAATTCTTCTGATGAACTAGCATGCCCTACATGGGGATTTAGGTCAGCTCAACACTGATCAGAGATGTGGAATTTTCACATTGCTGGCTCATGTAGTTAACCAACCTAATTTCCTAGTATGGACCAGGCCTAAATTATGCCTCTCTGTTATATTTCTTACCAAATGGCTCAAACAGGCTTGTCTCATTGCTTGTATAATTAAAGTTACAGCACGAAAAATTTACTTCGTTCAGTCTGGACGAATAGACTCGGTCCAGATTGCAAAGCCAAAAAGCGATAGACCATGGTGAAGACTAATCATTCCTGACTACTTTTGACATATGACCTGACCGCAGGCCTGGAAGCAAGAATCCGTGCAGCTCTAAAGGTAGATCTGCTAATGACACTACAGTAAGTCATTCATAGTTTAGCTGTAAAGTGAGGATAAGTTGCCTCCTAGGAATCCTGAAAGCTGAGCATGCAAAATGCAGTAAGTATTGAGCGAACTAACAATTGGAATATATTGTTTCAAAGACTATACTATGAAGAGGGCTCTATATATGAGCCTGGGGACACAGTGTATGTGTTCAGAACCACTGATCGCAATCTGGAACAAAATTAGAAAGAGGAGGTTCTTGGAGCATGCGTACTGGCAATGACGTACTTTTATAATCTTGAAATGCAGTCTCTAAAATACCCCGTCCCCACCAATTGAGAAGGTGGAGGAATGTGGATAGTTAAGGCTTCCTTTTCAGAATTGGTAAACACAGATGGCTCCCTTTGAGTTCCAGGGGAATGATGGATGCTTAGCATCTTAGAAATCAGGCCATTACTGTCCATATGTAGTAGGGAAGATTTTTAAATGAGCTTAGTTAGCTATAATGTGCTAACATTATTTTTGGTGCCTAACCCCTACAGCTATATCCTTAAGTTACACAATGCCCTGGCTCCTTAATATGCACTTAATACGTCCTCCAAAAGGACATGGTATAAATCAACTTTTATTCGACACACATGTAGACAGCACAGTCGTAACAAGACATCCAAATACAGAAAAAAGCAAATACACAATAGCCAACACAGAAGAGGTAGTGACACCGATTGAGAACAAATACAGTACAGTAGTAGAACAAAAGTCTGCTTTCACTGCATCTTTTCAGAGCCTTACATAACATACAAAATGTTGACCCTGAATATTACTCTAGAAGTTGCTTTGAGTAGAATGTGGGAAATCCCTCCCAGCCTATCATGCAGTACTTGACAGTATTTTGTAAATTTATCTGCCAAGTGATGTACCTTAGTTTAGCTAGATCTATGAAACTTACATTTGGGTTATGAATGGAATACCTTGGCTTCTTTAATGCCCATGATCCTTGTGCTGGAGGCTCGTTACAGGGAGCAGCATGCAGCAGCATGCCTGCACTTGCCTTCCTATTATGTTCTTCAGTGTCTAAAACTGTCTTTTTCTATGGCTGTTGAGTATATTTTTGCTATGGCACCTGGCTGTAGAGGTAGCTAGTGGCTTGCAAAAAAAAAAAAAAAGACCATCAGAAGTTGTCTCAGACATTTCCTATGTGAGAAATGCATTTAACACACAGATTTCCAAGATAGTAGGATTAGATCTGTTCACTCCCTTTGAAACACCTGGCATTAGCCCACTGTCAAAAGACAGGATACGGGGTTAGAGGGACCCATTGGTCTCATTCAGTAGTGGCTGTTCTTGTGTTCTTAAATCCCACTATTGATGATATTTCTGCTACTGATTCAAACAAGTATTTCTGAAAATCTCACCCTGTGTTGGTACTTGGGATCTAGAAGCACCATCTAGCTAGAGCCCTGATTACATAAATGTAAAATAAACCACTTAAAATCCTTCCATTGATTAGCATATTTCTCCTTTGAAATTAACTTTAACAGCTGTTATTCAGATAAATTTTTTCTTTACAAAGTTATTCTCTGAGATTAGACCATTTTATCATTAGAAACAAGAAACCTTTGTAAACATAACGGAAGTAGTTACTTTGTAACTGCAAGCAGAACAGTATGCTTGAAGCCAGATTTCACTTCAAACCCAGTTTAGCTGCCTCCTTTTCAGAAGGCACCTTTCGAATGCTGCCTTCCACCGCCAGCTATGTGTGCATTACCCACCTTCCAGTCATGCAAAAGCCAGATGGAGATTTCATTCAATCTGGCCCTAAACTTGTCACACACACTACTCTAGCATCATACTTACTGCTCATTTCCTTTAATACCAACTAAATCTGCAGACTTTATTGCAGATTATATTGTTTGGAAACTCTCCCTTTTCTCACTCTGACTGCAGTAGGGAGACTTCTGCAGGGCAAAAGGAGTTGCCCTTACTTGTGTAATGTTTCTTAAAAATAGTTAGGCCAATATTTCACTGAACGTGATCACATTTAAAGCAGGGAATTGTGCCAGTCCCCAGCAGGCTTCTTTATTTAACATTTGTTAGCCATCCTGTTCAATGGCAGCAAAAGCCATTGAATAAATTTCTTAAGCAGTTTAGTTGTTAGCAGAACTGAGTACTTATGCTCAGAAGAAACTCAGAGAAAGGATTTAGATTCATGAGCACCCCAATGCTCATCTCCCTCGCGGCTTCATAACTAAAGATCATCAAAGGAGGAGGATGACTGCTGTACTCTTTCAACAACACTGGTGGTGGCTTCAGAGGAGACTCTGCACATACCTCCTTCCTCCCTACAGCAGGGATGGGAAGGAAGAAAACGCAGAATCCAGAAGGAGACATAATTGGTTTTGAAGTGGAACCTACAGAACTTTCTTCATAATGTCACTGCTCACCCAGTGTAACTGTTCCTACGCTAAAGGTAAAAATGAAATTCCTTTCAGCCATGGCAGGATGGATCTACCATCGAGCTGTTAGCCAGGAAGTAAAAACAGGGAGCAGCTGGCTCTGGTGGAAGCATAAAAGCCTGTGATTTCCTTACATAACGTGTTCAGTCTTCTAACTACAAGAACCAAACAGACCTAAAGCAAAAAGTCGCTGCCATCTGTGTGCCACTTATTTTTCAGATAGGTGCACGTGAAAGCTGAGAGACTCTTAAGGGATGTTACCCTGGACTAAGACAGCTTCTAACCTTTTTGAAGAACTGTTTTGCCAGCCTTCATATTTACTGTATTGCTCGAGGTTTGTATTTGGGAAGGAAGCCACAGTACTTGGTGTCAATTTCAAAAGGGATAGCCGTGTTAGTCTAGTCCAGTAAAAAAACAACAAGGAGGTGTGTGGCACTTTAAGACTAACAGATTTATTTTTTGCATGAGCTTTCGTGGGAGAAGATCCCACTTCCTCAGATGCTTCGAAGATGGGTGAACTTACA